>NAJI01000512.1:181-45709 GCA_002179835.1 Calonectria leucothoes
AATCAATTAATTTACAAAAACCCTTAATCTGACCCCTATTGCACTAGTGTATTATAACCCTTTTCCCTTTAAAACCAACAGTAATGTAACTAAGAATAAGAAAACTTTTGACTATTGTCCATAATGAAATTCATGAATACCCAACCAAAGCAATTGCAAACAAGAAAAACCGTGAAGCCTCGTGCCAAGCACGCTCTAATATACATGAACCAAAATGCCTTGACCCATATTAGTGTACAATTAGTGACAGTCCATTTTTCCCCATCCCATCCATGGTATGTATACATTCCTGTCTTATAATCTTCTCTCGCGAGTCACGACCTCGAAATCCTTGTCGGATTTCCCGGCAAGCTCCTTCTCAACCCAAGCCTCTATATGCGAGGCAGCGTCGTAAGGGCTTTCTAAATGAATTTGGAAAAATCCCTGCAGCAGGGAAGGTGTAAATGTGTCTTCGGGAATCTTGCTGGCAAACTGCGCGGCGAGCTCCCGAATCTCGTCCATGTCTATGTGCGATGTGCAGCCCAGGTCTGGGGAGAACATGCGCACAAACATTTCCTTGGCAGAGTCCTTGCTAATGTTGCCGAGGAAGACTTTCATGTCAACGCGGCCAGGGCGAACCAGGGCGCTGTCGAGGTCTTCGGGGTGGTTGGTTGTCATGATGACGATGCGGCCTTCTTGAGAGCCGACGCCATCCAAAACGTTCAACAGGCCGGACAAGGTGCAGTTTGTCGGTCCGTTGCTGCCAGCGTCAGAGCCGTTTCTGTCAGAGCTTGAGCGGTCAACCCAGACGGCGTCAATATCCTCGAGCAGCACAACACACCGCGGGGGGATCTCCTGGAACATTTGCTCAAGGTCGGCATCAGTGGCAACGCTGGGGACCTTGACCTCGTAGAGATCGAGGCCGAACTCGCCAGCAATGGCGATGGAGAGAGACGACTTGCCGGTGCCGGGGGGCCCATAGAAGAGATAGCCCCTGCGGTAGGGCATGCTGCGGCTCTGGTAGCGCATCTGGGTCTTGGGGTCGAGGTAGTTGCGGATGTCGGCGAGAAGGTCCAGCTTGAGGGCGCTGTCAAAGTGCACCGTGTCCATCTGGCGGATGGGCTTGCGGGCCTTTGGCTTCCAGGCGAGGCCGTAGCGATCGCGGGCGTAGATGATGACGAAGAACTGGGTCTGCCTATCGGCATACTCGCGGCAGGCCTCGATGAAGCTCTTGATGGGCTCCGCCGACCACCCGAAGCAGCTGATGGTCATCTCCTCGCCGCCGATGCCGTCGTAGCTGGGGTCCGAGAGAGCCGAG
Organism: Calonectria leucothoes; assembly: GCA_002179835.1. Taxonomy (NCBI): domain Eukaryota; kingdom Fungi; phylum Ascomycota; class Sordariomycetes; order Hypocreales; family Nectriaceae; genus Calonectria; species Calonectria leucothoes. The sequence goes on from NAJI01000512.1 coordinate 1,479, forward strand.
CTGAAGTTGTCGACGGCGCGGTTCACGATGAAGAAGCCGCCGGCGTGCCACAGCCAGCGGGAGTCCCAGTGCGGGCAGTACTGGACCGAGTGGCGCGTCTTCTTGAGGGCGGCGGCCCTGTCGGCGCCGGCACGGGCGAGATCGGTGCGGCCGGTAAAGTATCGCGAGTGGCGCGACCGGTTGGCCAGGATCCATTTGACGACGCTGCGGTTGAGCGGATCGCCGCCGGGAATCGTCACCGAGGCGAGGAAGCACCGCCTGATCCAGCCGTAGACCTCGCTCCAGGTGCGGTGCAGGAGCCGCCACGCAGCGGGCGCCGTGCCAGCAATGGCCACCAGCGACCCGATCTGCGTGAGGTCGAGCTCCGACCAACGGGAGAAGACGTCGGCTATCACGCCGGCGCCGTGCGACCACGGGTCGAGCAGCGGCAGGTTAGCCGCACCGCCGGCATGGAAGCTGAAGGCCATTGTGCCCAGCCCAGGTGTACAATATCAAATTTACACAGAAAGACTGCCGGGGCGGCGTGTGAGGCCGCGAATTGGCCGGCCGACTCGGAGCCAAAATAGGAACCAATTCAACACGGCCAGCACACCAGGAAAGGGAATTATAAAAAAAAAAGAACAGCAAAAAACTACAGGACCAAGTTATCAACGAAAAAATTAGACCAATTGACCAATTACATGGGGAAAGAATGACGAAAAAACGGGACAAATGTCAGTATCCGACTTTCAGCAGCTCGCGTGCTGTTGCAAAGAAAGCCAGGTTTCAACGAAAAGTTTTTCTGGGGCCGCCGACTCTGGCACCGGCCGGCTGCGCCACAGCGGGTGAGATAGGGGGTTGCAGCCGACGCCACAGCTCTCATCGCTCAGCTCAGCACTAGCTCAACAAGACACGAACGTCTCACTCAATTTCCGACGCGTCGTCAATTGCATGGCCATCAACATCAATGCTGACTAATGAAGCCACGTCAACAAGACGAGAAGAGTCAAGGCTGCGAGTTTGCAGCGCTGGCCTCAATTGCCAAGTGTAACAAAGGAAAGACTAGACTACTGCGTGCGCGTAAATTCCGCCTCTGAAAATGTGAAACACCATTGTCCATCGTAATGCTATCCCAGAGCGGCCAGCCCTTGGCATTCTTCAGCTTCGGGTGCACGCGACTCAGGAGACTCACGCAATAGACTCAACTCGCTTCCCGCATTGCGCCCCAAAGATCGGCCAGGTTGTTCCTTGCACTTCCGCCCATCCAGCCGTTTTGTTTCTTTGGTTTCACGGGGCAAAGACAAACCATGGCAACCCTCAACTAACTAACCTGGCTGGGAGGCAAAGGGGAATGGCACTTGTGCACTATTTGTCCCGAGTCTAAACATCAGCCACGCCTGCCGTGTCTCAAACCATGGCGGGCAACGGCCGTGGAAGCTGAAAAGAAAAGAAAAAAAAGGAGTCTTTTCAGAAAAAAAGCATCATGTTGAACGATCAAATCCGATCGTCGGGTCATCTACCCGGTCCCTGAAAAACGAACGAATCGGGAGAAACGAGGATTGAACCGAGGAATTCGGCCCAAATCCACTGTAAGTTGCCGGAGATTTCTGGATGGCTTGTTTTTTTTCTTCTTCTTGCATCAGTTGGTGTAAATGTGGGAGCTAGTTTCAATGTGGGCTGATGCTTCACTCGCATCTACCTTTACACCCAGACAAGTCCAAGCTCATTGTTTAGATCTTTTTATCACAAATAATAAAACGAAAAAACCTAATCAAGAAATTGAATTACTCACTTTGATGCCTCACAAATCAATTTGCGGGGTCTAGATCGAGTTGAGCGAGACAAAAAACGGCCATAGGGTAGGAAGTCAACACCCGAGCGAAACACAATGTCATTGTGAATTGCTGCAAAGTTCACGGGTGGTTTGGCGCAAAAAGAATCAAAGTTTCATTCCCACCCGCGACCATCAACGTCTGTTAGTGCGGCTTCTGCCTGTGTTTCGAAGCGGAGCAGTAGTTTAGAGCATCAATCTTGGCTAGACTCTATTCAAGTGTCCCCTTGCGTCCAGGCGCGTGCTTCATGGCCCTCTTCTTCCTTCTGACGCTTTCCCCGAGTTGCCTACTGCAGTTAGCAAATTTTGACCACTTTGGTACAACACGGTAGAGCGTGTTATTTCTTATTCTTGACATGCGGGTGTGTAGATCATCCATCCGCCGTGACGCAACGCACTGGGAGGGCGAAGTAGGGGGTCGGACGCTCAGTTCCCCGGTATTTCCGCCCGCTATTCATGACTGGTTCGATAGCACAGACAGCATGGGGTAGGACAAGGGGCGCGCTGGTGACGCTTTGAGAAGTTCCCCTCTTGCTTGCTTTTGCCATGTGCCCGTGTCTGGCTATGAGGGCTCTGGAACTGCCGTGAGCGATGGGCCAACTCGGAGCCGCCGAGAAGGGAAGCAGGTGCATAGAATCATTGTCTTGGATACAGTACCCGATTGTGGTAAATGATTTTCGCCCTGGACTGTGTTGACTGAACTTGATGATGCGGTTGCGCATTCTGTCCAATCCACGTCGGTTTTCGCATCCCCCCCGTTGTTTAGCTTTGCGGGGCTGGTCTCTCTAGTCAGATGTGCCAAACCCGATACATACAGTGCTTGCTATTTGGTGCGCTAGCTAAATCCTCCCTTCTGTGCTGGTTCCCTTTCTGGCAGGTGTATCATGTCTGAGTGATGGGCACGCACTGGGGGGATTTGCTTTTTATTCAGCCCGTTAATCGCGCAGGCGTCAGTACTTTCTAGGTAGCTTTTGCTCTTGACCGAGGAATCTGTAGAGCTGGACGGATGCCATCTCGCAGCTTGGTTCGCGCAGGCAAATGTCTGTCGCCATGGCCCTCAGCAGCCACCATCTGAGTTGTACTGGCCTTGTATCTGCCGTTTAACCTTGACCGACTGCACGGAGACATTTCACCGCCAGCCTCCCGCTGCATGTGTGAGAAAATCCAAGCCCATTTTTCTTTCTTTCCTTGGTTTTGTTGGCGGGCGGTCAGAGCGTTAGTATCCTTCTCAGAGTCTCATTGTGCTTTCTTCTTTTTTATCCCGTCCCTTGCCCTCCGAGGAGAAATCGCGTACCGCATCGTCATGAAAAAAAAATGACTCGTCTGGAAACCGACAAGTCCCCAGAAGCATCTTGTCTGCATGTGAATGAATCATTGGCAGCAGCGCGTACGGCCCCCCTCGTACGGGCGTGGTTGAAAAGCCACCTGCCGATCAAATCGCCCGCAGCGCGTCGGTGCGTCGACGGTGGAAGAAAAGAAGCAATGTTCCTGGATGACCAGCTACTTGCAAAGCAAGACATTTATGCGTGGCGGCGACTCGCCTGCATTGGCGCCAGCCATAGCACCTGGTGCTATTGGATCGGAAGTTTCCCCCCCAGACTCGGGGGCCTGCACTGGCTAGTTTCAATGCCTGACAGCCACTGCGACGCTCGCGATGACAGCGCGTGTGGGCCGGCTTGGGTATCATCGGTCCGTTCGCCTGGCTAAATGTCAGCCAGGACAGGAGTGCGTCTCGGCAAAGGGTAGCTCAGCTCTTCTGTATAAGGACATTGGACGGTGCCGGCGGGAATCGAGCCCGATGGTGATTTTATCTTTAAACCAAGCTCGCGGCCACTCCGGACGACACCACGCGCACACCCCCGACCAACGACAATCAACCAGCAAATTGATCTTGCCCGTCACCATCGGCCCTAAGTCTGTCGGCTTTTTGGTGCAAATGTCACCGACCCGATTGGCGAGCGGCCCCGAAGACGACTAGAACGATACCATTCGAACCGTCGAGCTCAGACAGCGAGCCCACAGCTGTGTACCCGGAGCCCAGGGACCAACCATACCCTAGCGCTACGGACTAGAGATAGGGAAAAAGGAAGGGTATTGGAGCGGCGGTAGAATTGCAGATCTATTGCCGAACGCTGGCATTCCTTTTGGTAAGCGATTGTCCGCCTGAAATCCAGCGCGCGAGAGCGAACAAAACTGGCGCTCTGCTCAACATTCGTCCAACCCCGTGACTAACATGGCAAGCAGACAAAATGGCCATGGAGGGCGATGGCCCGTGGTCCATTGGTGTCATGTGGATGATTTGCGTCATTGTTCTGGCCTTTGTGGTGCTGCGCATCTACACGCGCGTTGTGCTGATTCACTGGTACGGGATTGACGATTTGGCTTATCTGATAGCATTTGTAAGTCGAGCTACCCACTGCAGCATTTGGTGTTGAGCGTTGGGCGCATGGCTAACCCATCCCAAGGCGTTTCTCTTCTTCTTCTGTATAATCATGACACTTTCGGCGCACTACGGATTTGGGCAGGAGAAGGTGGCCGACCCGAAAAGGGAGGCGATGGCGTTGTTTTACGAGGGCATCGGCATCAACCTGATTGCAACGGGAATGGTGATTGCCAAGTGGTCCCTTGGCCTCTTCCTGCTGCGAATAATAAAGGAGCCGTGGCAGAGGAATTGCATCTGGGCCGTTCTGGTTTTCCTGCTCGCCACGTCCTGCGCCGTCGTCGTCGTCTATTGGCTGCAGTGCCAGCCCATTCAGTATCTCTGGGACAAGCACATCGAGGGAGGAACGTGCAAAATCGACTTTGTTCCTGTGGCGTTTGTAGTGACGTGTAAGTTATTTTTTTTCGCCTCTCTTTCTCTCTCTCTCTTTATTCCTCTCCTCAAACCAACCCCAACGAGAAGCTCCATGCTAAGCTACTCCCTCAGCTGTTTGCGTCTTTGCCGACTTTTTCTTCGCCATTTTCCCCTTTGTCGTCATTTGGAAAGTCCAAATGAATCCTCGCGACAAGATACTCATTCTAAGCAGTTTGAGCTTGGGTCTTTTGTGAGTAGTGTCCTTCCCCCCCCTCTCTCTCATCCGTCAAGAATCAACCAAGTTCTGACAGGCCAAACCAGTGCTGGGGCATGTGGCATCAAGCGAACAACAGAAATTGGCGAACTCTGGGCACCAGACTTTTTAAGTAAGGCCCACTCCGGCCCCGGAGAGACCGTGGTTTGTTCTTGTGCTAACGGCTCGACCAGAAGCAACAGTGGGGGCCGCAGTTTGGTCCGTTGCCGAAATAGGCGTCACCATGGTTTGCATCAGCATCCCCGTGTGTCTGCCGTTTTTCAAGAAGGTGCACGGAAGGTGGTCGACAAAGGACCCGGGCAGCAACGGCACGGCCACGCTCGACGCGGCGGGCCCAGGCGAGAGCCCGCTTGATTCACGCCGCAAGAGCAGTGCCGCCGGCACTACAACGTTATCGGGGATGGCGCGGAGGCTCGGTGTTCACTTTACCATTATGGATACGTTTGTCGAATCAGGGGCCGACGACGAAGAAATGGCTCGGCCAGATTCAAGCAGGGCCCGCGCACAGTCGGACACAACGCTGCAGGGAGAGGATATCGAACTAGGAGGAATGGATTCCAGTGACATGAAGAAGAATAATAGTAACGAGATACCAGACGAGAAAGGGTGTGTATAGGGCGTTGGGATCACACCAGTTGGATGTGGCTGTAATAGTAGAGGACGTTAGACTGTACATATGTATTAGCCAAAGCATACGATAGGCGATGTTGGAGTTGGCGAATAAGGGATCACGATTATTAGCTTTGGGTTAATTTAAAGCAAGCGTTTGGAATAACATTGTCTCAAGGCAACAAGAACTTGACTGCATGCTCTTGTTGGTTCTCAAAAGATTGGTGCCGGACTAAACTTGGTGCCGAACTATGGGAACTGCGACGGTTTCCTTTACTCTGATTCTCTGGGGAGATTGCAATGCGGCTCAATTAGAAGCCACAGCCTTTCATTCAAGTGCGCCTTGAGCCAGCGTGCATGTTCTGGGCTCTCCCTCAAGAATTCAATCTGATCGTCGCACATGGGTATACCAAGGTAGAGAAATGACTTGATGGTTTCGCGTTGACATTTTGCGTCAAATTTCCCGTCTGGCCCTTTGGGAGCCCGGTGCCACTTCCTCCCTTCCCATGTAAACGGCCACTTCTTGAGTTCTTGCTGTATTTCGAGAGGGAGCTCTTGGTTGACGCGGAGGCTTAAAACTGCGTTAGCTGGAACCAGCGCAGGGAGCAGATATGCTCGAAATAACCCGACCTACAGAGACTCTCCTGTCCACCTGTACCACAGCACCGGTACCTTTTCCTCTTGGATGGTGTGGTCATGGCCGTGGTGATCAATCAGGAAAAAGCATTTACGGTGATCTAGACCGAAATAATCATGATATGTGTACATGCGCTCTTGGGCAGAATCGTAATCCCGTTTCCAATGACGTTGGCAGATTATGTTTTTGATAAATGCGAGCTTTTCTTCACGATCATTGCCGGGCACAAGGTGCGTGACTGTCTGCAGCAAAACCCGTACCTTGTCGGCAGAGTTCGCAACGGGCTGGGGTTCTTCCGAGCTCTCCATAGCGGAGGGGTGGTGATGAAAACAAGCGTTTGTCTTGGAAATGAAGATACCAGGCAGGGATAGACAAATGGGTTGTGTTATGGGAAAGGGGAAATAAATAGGGCAGCTGGGATTAAAATTGCGGCCATGAATGGTTTCTTTATTCCCAAGAAAAACTCTGCCATTGCCACATGGCTCACGTGGCCATCCCTTGACGGGTTGAACTCTACCAATTAGTTTGGGTTGTTCAGGCACCGAGATATGGGTGCACTCGTGGCGCAGCCGGGTCAACCAACACATCAACTAGGCAACCATTTTCATTTATGTTACAGCAGATGGGAACTGCTGCAAAGGCTACTAACTGATGAACCAACGGCTACTGTCAAACGGGATGCAGGCCATTATTATGCTGCGCACTCGCAGAGTGCCACTCCACCTCTGCCGCAGCCGTCAATGTGACAGCTACCGTACCAGTTGCTCACTTGGCCAAGACAGAACCCGGGCGTATGGCAGCCGATAAGAACAATCATAGGAAAGGAATATTTATGGATTGGATGGGCTTCCAAGCTCACTGGGGGTGTATAATTTTGCCATTTGAGCTCAGCAGATGTGCTGAATTGTCCACGTTTTATCTGTGTATCTGTGGCCCTTGGGATAGGCTTTGCTCATCTGGAGGCCTGTACTTTGTGATATATACCATATTTACCGCTCATTCATACTTGTCAAGGAGCACTTGTTCACGAGACCCAGCCAACGATATGATTGACTGTATACAGCAGAGAACAACTGTGGTTCAACCAACAATCAAGGACCCCCTGACGAGAGCCTACTGACATAATTTGAATGCATCGTCACTGATCCATACGCGTCGGAAGTATCGTGATGCCATCCATGCTCCTGCTCACAGTCAATGTGCCCAATCCCGATGACTTTGGACAGAAAAGGTTATCAGCAACTGTGATTATCGACGTGGAGTTCAGACATCGATGTTTTCCTATAGGGTTAACAACCTGCTGTTTTGGAAAATGCAAGTTTGTTCGGAGAAACATGTGCTTGAGCTCATCAAGCAGCGCGATTGAGACATCATCTGCTGGGGTGAAAACTCGGACGTGGCCAAGACGGAGGCTCATTCTGAGCTGATGTCAGTTGAGCGTCGGATCCCCGCAACTTGGCCCTTGATGCCAACCAACTCTTGAAACCAGGTGGTTTTGAACTATGACTGCTAATGACTCGTAAATGGCATTGACGCACGCCCGACTATTTTTGGCAGGGCTTGGGCGGCAGCGAAACGGCGCTCCCGTATTCCGCCACTACCACCCGATGCCGCATCGTCCCGAAGGTGCTTCCGGCTGCGTATAAGTTTATCGACCACAAAATCTTGCGCCCCGAGTTCTTTTCCGGATCCACGTGAAGAATCTGGCCAAGGGCATGCGCATCGTGGCGCTGGTGTTGCAATACCCCGACGGCGAGGTGCGGTCTGGGTTTGACGTCGGGACGCGAGGCAATGGCGTGAACCAGCCAAGGCAGCGGGCGGACACGAGTATCGATCAGGTTGGGGAACATCTTTTATCATTCCCCCCCGTCTTCTCGCATGGCATAAAAAAAGACAGCCATGGTTTGCACCTCAGGTATCAAAGCGGAAGCGGATTGAATCCATGTCCAAGCCCTCGACCAGCTTGGGATACCGCAGGACAAACTCGTCGGTGATGCCCCACCCCTCGAGATTTGTAAAAGTGTCGTAAAAGTCGGGATGGAACCGCGCAGCGCTCTTTTCGCCGGCGGGCTGCCGGAGCAGAAAGGGCTTGCGCCACGGCCACCTGACCTTGATGCAGCACGTCAGCAGGCTCACGACGTCGACGGGGTCGTACAGGTGCTGGTAGCGGACCATGTTGGCGCGCATGCGGGGCCAGAACAGGAAGTCGACAAAGTAGGCGTGCGGCTGCGAGAGCTGCTCGGCCACGGGCTTCTGGAAGGGCTGCAGCCGCAGGAAGCTCTGCTGGCTGGGCCACAGCATCCACTTGATCAAGTGGTAGAGCAGCCAGCCGCCCGCGAGCCGCTCGGGGTCGCGGCACGGCCACTGCTGCGTCGCCTGGGAAATGACGCTGGCCAGGAAGTTGTTTTCCGAGCCGCCCATCAGGTCCAGCGGCGACTGCCGCACCAGCTCCGGGTACCGCAGCCAGCGGCAGAAGTCGTCGGTGACGATGACGTCGACTCCCGAGTGGCTGGGCACCATGTTCCACAGCCCCGCGAAGCCGATGCTGTTGCTGCTGCTGTTGTTGCTGGCGTCGGGGCGCGGCGGCAGGACAGCAGCGTAGCTCTGGTGCAGCGACGACTTCGGGTACAAGGCCATGGTGGCTGCAATCAATTCATCTCTGGCCATGTCGGTTGCTGCTGCTGCGACGAGGCTTGTGTCAGATGACGAGGCACCAGCATCTTCCAGCGCCGGCAGCGATGGTGTCACGGCCAACTCCTCTCCCTCTTCCGTGTGGGTGGCCCGGGAGCAGGGCGTCGGCAGCTTCACCGAGCGGCCCCACGATGTCACAAGGCTGCTGATGGCGTCCTGGCGCGAGCGAAGCACCCTGTTCTGCTGGCGGAGGGCCTCGCAGCTGGTCCGAGACCGCTGCAGCTCCGTCTCGAGCGTCGCAATCCTCTCCTCGAGCGACACGATTTGCGATTGGCGCTTTGCCCGCATCGCCTGCTGCGCGCGCCGGTCCCGCGCTCGTTTCTTGTCCAGCGAGCCCACATACCTCTTGGCGCGCTGCTTAGGGGCTGGTGGTGCTGTCACTGCTGCTGCTGTTCCATCGCAGCCGTATCCGCTTTCAGCATTCTGCTGCGACCGCGTTCGGGCCATTTCCCCTGCGCGTTCGGATTCGGGTTCGCTCAATGTGTGTCGTCGCGTCAATCAGTTATCACCATTTGCCATCCGCGTAAACGAAAAACTGTAGATAATCACAGTCCTTCAAGGTTTCGTATCGAGTCGTTGAGTGACGAGTCAGTGCTTTTGTACTGTCCCCATTGCGACTCCACCTCCACCTCCGCCTCCACCTCTTCCGCAATAAATCACGGATTGCTCGGAAGCCTGGGGTGCTCGGCTGAGCCTGATGCGGTTAACCAATCGCGGGGCATTTGATATGCCATTCCTTGTCATTCAACGTGTATACTTCCCTGTATTATACCGCTTAATCTGTTACACCGGACAATTTAGAATCTTGATTGACCATGAAGGCGAATGTAACGTGCTAGCCCCAACCTTAAAAGCACCACCTTCCAAGTACACGTACGTGGTTATGAGTGACATTCTCAGGTCGCCATTAGGATCGCTGGTCGGGTTCAAAATGACCTTTTTGTTATTGTCGATTTAAAAATACAGACTAGCAAATGATCTACGGCTGAAGACATTGTGGGGTTCAAAATGAACTGGTTTGGCTGGGTTGAGTCTGGCCACAACGATTCAATGGCAGCGGTATGGAAGAGAGGAAACAACAAGGATACGGTCATCCTTTTTAGTCATATAAATTTACTGTGATATTATTTGTTGCAAATTCAGCCACATTCCGACAAGCTAAATAACTAGCCGCAGGCAGGCAAAGGATTTGTGTTGTTATGCACCAAAACTCTTCTTCAGCCGCGGCCCCCCGATACTAAAACATGATAGGTAAATCAGCTAAATAAGCATAAATAAAAGCCTCTGATTGAAAACGTCCCGCGTGCGTAAAATGCAGGTACCAAAGTCAGATCGCCGAGTGGCTTCGCCTTCGCATGAGTGCAGGGCACGCTAGTCAAATCAGAAGCCAGTTCCCGCGGTGGCGGCTCACCCCCTCAGCAATGTCGTTGGGGTGGCTTAGACTGCGATCTCATCAATGTACCTCAAAGTTCATCTGTAGTTGCTTTTTCGTCATTGGTTCTTGGGTGAGGAGACGTGCACCGTCAGCTTGGCGTTGGATAGACGCACATTGACCTGCAAGGGGCCGCCACTCTGTAGCCGTACTTGGCGAATCATGATTTTTATTACACATATGATCGTCGAGTCCAAGTGAATACATCCCTGTAGTCGATTTATTAAGCATTAGCCAATGAACTGAGCGATTCGCACGTCGCTTCATACTGGTTTGGTCGTCTGGATATCGTGTGACACGCGGAATATACACATCTTTGACATTGTAAGGTGCAAGTATTCTTGTGGTTGTGTTCAAAACTAAATGCGTTCATTTAAAAGGGACAAGGCTTTCACAATCAAAAATTCATTACTGAAGGGGTTGATGTGAAGGTTCAGTGGCAATGCTTCAAGTGGGGAAGTTGGCCAGCGCCTCATTCCCATCACCCTGAATAAGATTACATATTGTGCAGAAAAGGAGCCAGGCAGACCTTCAAAGATGATAAAATAGAACGTACTCATCAATAAACAGGAAAAATGCAAAGTGATGATATACCAGATGCAGCCATACGTAGCTCCCAAAAATCAACAGTCATGCAAGACTGGGCAATCAAAAAGTTGACTTTTTTGTACTTAGTCAACGAGTCTTTAAGATTTACAAATTTAAGTGTATTCTTGTAAATATTTACAAAAGAGGTCTAGGGATATGTAAGATTGCCAGTGCCGAGCCCTTTGCTGGCCAGCATCACCCCTTCTGCCTCTGGAAAAATAGTAGACAGCATTATCATTAGAAAATTGGAACAAAGTGCAGTTATTTATTAACCCCTTAACCTCGGGAAGTTCGGTACCAGTTGGATGCCGAGTCACCAAGGCACTCTCCCACAGTAACAGCTATTTCGTTGTCAGTTTCTCGTGTGCTGCTAAGTGGGTGTAGGTGGTTACTAACCGTTCAAGCCGCGCTCCTGGACTGCGGCAATCATTTCAGGAACCAGAGTGTCAGCAGTAGTCTGGTGGACCTCGTGGGCCAGCGCAATGGAGCCGCCCGCATCGAGGTCGGCAACAAACATGTCGACGCTAATTTGGATGGTATCAGGCGTGTTGTTTTCCCAATCCTTGGTGTCAAGGTCGGAATGGACAACATGGTATCCCATGTCTCCCACCGTCTGCAGCGACGTCTGGCTGGAGCTGAAGAAGGGGTGTCTCATGTAAGTTGGGAACTTGCCGATAATGTCCACCAAGGCGTCCTCGAGCTGCGTCATTTCCGATCGAACCTCTGAGGACGAGAGCGTTGCGAGATCCGGGTGGCTCCAACTACACACGGCATCAGCACGATTCACAGTTCCCAGGGGCAGATGCTTGCAATAAACTTACGTGTGGGAGCCAACTTGGTGTCCGTCAGCCACCATGCGCTGAACGGTTGATTGGTAGTCGTAGATGGAAGCCCAGTTGTTTCCGCAGACGAAAAAGGTGGCCTTGACGCCGGCTTCGGCGAGAGTGTCGAGGACCTGTTCAGTGTAGGCAAAGGGGCCATCATCAAAGGTCAATGCCACCGTGTTGGGGACGGTGCAGCTTGTGATGATGCTTCCAACAGGAATGCTCTGCCTCTTTTGAGCAAGGTTGGCGACTGGCGAGGCCATGGCTGCAGAAACGAGAGTGGCAAAGGCAAAACGAGCGAGCATGATTGCGACGAAGACGGACTACTGGAGCAAAGACTGATACTGAAGAACTTGCAAAGAGGAACTGGTACTGACTGCACTGATGAACAATTACATGCGGTACGCTGATCAAGTATTTATATTAGATACGGATGCTAGCTCACGCCCAGCGGTCCCGCAGCATCCGCGGCTTGATAACATGTTCCGTTGACACACGTGGCGTGCATGAGGCCCCGGTCAAGAGTTTTAAAAAGTAGGGGGGATTGGAAGGGGGATTGAAAGGAAGAGAGAAAAAGGTCCGCACGAGATATGCAACATCGGCAGCCATCAAGCCTCACAAACCCCTGGCTGCTGACAACTAGCTATGCATGCACACATTCAAGCTATATATGCGAGCAGGTCCGTTTCGGCAGCACGGTGCGCCCAGAGGTCTCCGATTATGGGTTTTCCCTTCTCTGCGCGTCGCACCAAATGCACCCCGATCTCCATCTTCAAACGAACGACTCGGCCCCTTTGGGCTCAAGCAAAAAGGAAAAAAAAAAAAAAGGAAAAGCTCCGAAGCCACAATGTTTGAGCCGAGAGATTTGCGTGTCCCTCTCCCCAACACGCCAAGGCGGCAGCAACATCGGGATCGTCGAGCGTCTTATGTGCCAAGGCCCAAGCCAACAGTGTGCCAAGCTTCGTTCCAAGCAGGCGACGCTCAGCCACATGCACCCGTCGCGGGGCCTCAGCCAACCACGGCGGGTGTTAGCGATAAGGTTCCTTGTTGTATAGGTTGACGGTAACATTGGATCAGCGCTCGAGGCGACGATCAGCTACGGAATCAATACATGAAAAGCCCGTATATGTAGGTCGACGGGATAAGCGTGCGGACACACACACACACACACGGCATATGCGTCTTGGGGAGCGTGCGAGCGAGCACCACCAACGCCCTAAAGTCGATAGTGTGCTGACAAAAAAGAAACAAAGGGCCACTAGCACGAGCTGAAGCTGTGATGTCATGCTCCTCGTTTTCTCCACCCACGATTGGTAGCGGCAACTTTGCTTGCAATTTGCGCCCGCGTTTCGTCCGTCCCGTTCGTGTCTCCGAAAGCGGTGCCTTTCACGGCCTCGCTTTCTTTTACCTGATCTCACCCCTCCCTTGCGCATCATTTGAACAAGGGGAGGGGAAAAAACAAGCTTAATGTACCGCGGTGGAGAGCTTAAAACAGCACCTGTGCATTTCATTCTCCACATCTCACATCAGCCTAGGATGTAACCATTTGGGCACGGAATTGGGGCTTCAGCTGGGTGGTGTGCTGGTGCTGGTTGTGCCTGTGTCACGTCGGAACCATGCGTGTGTGTGTGTGTGTGTGTGGTTGGACTTGCGGGCTTCACACCGGACGAACGGTTATGCATTCTAGAATTATGTTCGCGACGTCATCTAGACCGCTATTTGCGAAATACATTGTGCCTTTTTTGCCTTCCCACTAAGGTTTCTGCGCCTGCTTGATGACTTGGTTTTGGGGTAAGCAAGCTGTTGGGTGATCTTTTGCAATAGAGGACATCCCTGCCAGCGTCTGCGTGCCGTGTGGGTCGCAGCGCAACTCCCACTCTGCTAATTATGTGCACGGGTCTCTTGGCTGTCCTCAAAAGCTCTTGGAAGCTGACATGGTGCTTTAAAAAGGAATCCAAGGCGGGGGGGGGGGGTTTGCTCAGCTTCAAATAGCACGTCGTCCACGCCTGCCTGCATCGAAGCGATGTAATGCGCTCACTCATCACGCAATTTCGCATTTGCTGACTTTCATGACTGTTTCTGCAATTCACCGTGGTAGCGCTACTTGAATCCGGAGAGATCAACAGTGTGTGTCCCTGCACGTGTCCCCCTGTACCCGCTTAGGAGCAGCGTGCAACGGCCCAACATGACAAGATGTCTCGCTAAATTGACTTCAACATGACACGATCCCAACCCGTTTTTATTGCTTCTGCAGTTACGCTGGCGTCTTGATGTATCTCTAAAATTATGTCAAGGGTGGAGCGCATTGCGACGGGTCCAGGTAGCTGAAAAAAAGGAAAGCGGACAATGCCTTGTGTCGATCAAAATCCCAAACGAATCCCCATGCGCACACGGTTGGTTCAATGCAACGCTTCGGGGGATTTGCCGATGGTGGGTGCAGTTCCGGGGTTGGCCTGCAAGTCAAAATTGACAACAACGTTTTTTTGTTGTTGGCTTCATGTGCTTATAGCTGCAAGGCCAACATCGTCTCGTAATCTTGCAAGGCGCAGCAGGCTGTTGGTTATTGTGTCGGGTAGTAGACCGGGGGACGCATAACCTTAGGTAAGATCCAACAAGGTAGGCCTCAATAATATATTCATGTGCATGTTTAGTGCCCAAAAGTCGCAATTTCCATGTCCTAAATCGCAGGATTTCGATAACAGACTGCTGCTTGCTACAAAATTGAGTAATGGTTCCATCGTGTTTTTGTGTGTGCGAGATAGCTAACAGCACTGGATTAACCTTGAAAACATGCTTCTTGCTGAAAACGGACACGACTTTTATCTACGAGACAAAAAGCGTGATCCGGCGGTAGCTGGGGTTGTCGCGGAAATATACAACAGTAGATAATGTGTCGAAATAAGAAAGAAAACATTACATTGCACTCTGAGAGGCGTTGGCTAGGCTAAAGACCTGCTACTCTTGAACGATAAAGCCTGGTTTTTGCAGCTCCAGTTCATAATTCCTAATTGCCTTAATACCCTCCAACCACATGTTTCGCGCGTCACCAGCCCAAGCCGGTAGAGACATGTCCTCCACAGCATGGGACGTTGCAAAAGCATATCGTGCGCGCAACCACTCCTGTCCGGACTGATCGTGCATCATGGCAACTCTCGCAGTCCATCCCGGCTGCACTGTATGCCGCCAGGGCGGTATTCCAAATCCAATCACATCGCAGCACATGAACATGAAGAGGGTCGACATAAGCTCCTCTTCGTACTTGTTTTCCACTCGTAGTATTCCTTGTTGGGTTTTCTCGCCGAGCGCCTCCACAGGTATGAACGTGTTCATGGCGTCTGAAAGCTCGCGCAGTCTGTCCGCCTTTGGCATCTGGACTGGCCCCCACAGAAGTTCTCCCGGTGCATGCGCCCTCTTCAGTTGTTTCTCGAGATCCCGTCGCTCGTTGTTGAGGTAGAAAATAGGGATCCCGACAAACCCTGCCCCTTCGACGAAGCCAGAGCGGTGACCGATGACGCACATCTTTGGTCCGTACCTCTTGGCAAGGGCGTTCCAAATACCAAGGATCTTGATCTGAATGGGTAGGCCATCAAAGCGAATGTCCCGAAACTTCTCCCAGAGCTTTGAGACTTCCTCATTGACATGCGTCGTCGCACCAAAAGTGTCTTTCAAGCTGGTAAATGTGAACGACTTCTCCGCTTTAACTTCTGTGCGGCTGCCCGGCGCGTTCAAAGTACTAGTCCATGGCTGAGATATGTACAACACCTTGACTTCAGGTCCTGTTTGTTCTTTGGCGCTAGGTCTTGTTTGCTGTTTGACCAACCTTTTTAATCTACGCGCTTCGAGGTAGTCAAAGTCTCCATATAGAATGACGTGGGTAAATGGAGCTCCCCCAGACGGCTCAGCAGAGTTCCATTTGGTGATTCGTTCATTTGCACGGCCGATAGATTGCGCCACATGTCTCAAGTTCTCATCGTCCATGTCCCTTCCTATACTACTCTTTGCCCTAGAGCGGATGTGGATGACGGCAAGTCTAGATATTTTGAACTTCTTGGGTAGACGGCCCTGACCTGTGAGGGACAAATAACGGTTCAACCAGTATTTTGCCGCCCAAGAAGGGTAAAAATAGCGTTCCATCATGTTCGTATTCTCGATCGTGTTTCTTTCCTGATTATCAGTGTTCTTTCCCGCTGTCTTGATATCCGTTGTATTCTGAGTATCCAAGTACTGCCTCATGACATGGAATCGTGTTGAAGGGTGCTTTTTTTCTTCTGCCTTTGGGTCGTACGGCAGTCTGAAAATCTCCGCCATTTTACCAGTTGGGATCTTCTTGCTGACTTTATGTGCATGCCTACCAAGCTCATTTTCCTGTTCGATCGGAATTCTGTACCAACGAAACAGATCTCTCATTTGGTTGCCGAAGGGTGTGTTCGGGAGGCTAATGGCCATCGGGATATTGGCTCCAGATATTTGACAATAGAGGCAGCACATCAAAACATGATAGGCTTCACCAAACTCTCCGTCTTGTAGCCGTGCCGTGGGGGTTGACTTTTGATGGTTGCCAGGAACTTGCAAAAAACCATGCTCCAAAGTGGTGGTAACAGTTGGGTCTGGGAATTCAAACTCGCCGTTCTCGGCATGGATGCGATATTGGTTACAATGTGCTGCCCAGAACGGATAGACCTCATGACAAAAGTCACAAGGCGATGTTAATTTGAGCCGGTGACCCTCGTTAAACCTGGTCACATTTATCGAGTTATATCGGAGACCTCGCTTGCGAAACATGCCGTCTGTGCTGAGATGCACACAGCTCGGGCCTGGTGGCTGTTCTCTTGCTTTCCATGGCCAAGTGAGTGAAAAATTAAAAATCTTCATTGCCGACGCGGATGCCAACAAAATTACAGAAGATAACAAACGGCATAGAGCGTAGTTGGGGACAATCAAGTTGGTTCCTGGCTAACGACCAAGAATGTTTGGGAATGCGTTCTGTGTTTTGGCGCGACGGGCGGGCGATGTACGCGTTATTTATAATGGTCATGAGATTCTAAAAATAAGCCATGTGGCGTCCAAGGACACGTCATGTAGTTGATAAGGCTGTGGCATATTGCAATAGGACGCATGTGATTGCAGCCTTGTTTTGCATTTTGCCCCTCATTTAGCTGAACGAATAAGGTAGCCAAGGCCCCTGCAATGCTTAGCAGAATTCCTGGGGATTAATGCAGCATTGGATTATATTAATCGTTGTGCCAAAATTATTCAAAATGGCATAAATATTTTAAAGATTGTAGGTAGACCAAGAAACCGATACTCGACTTCTTTTAGGCTCAGAACCCAGTGACCAATTCTATATTATTAAGGTATTAGCTATTTGGATTGAAAATCTAAATGCCATTGTGGCTTTTTCATTTGGGTGATGATTACTTCTTCAGCTTACATGAATTTATAGTTGAAAGGTTGGTGAGAGCAATCTTACCAAGGGATTGGAGTCTCACTCTATTCCACCTGCAGTCGTGTTAACCCGATTCTATTCTATGAGGAACTCAATGAATTCTCTGAATATTACATAGCCTATGTAGGCTCTAAAGAGGCATGTGCGTCTGAGCTCCTCAGGTAGTCCGCTATCAATTTGTTGTCCAATTTGAGATTGTCGAGTCTTGCTCCGAGTTTATGTAGCGAAGGGAAACATCGGTAGGGATTTAATATGGTATGGAGCCGAGTTTCTGTCATGTTATTGTCAGAAATAGAAGGCAGCTCCCTTTTCCATGCCATAGACGTGCACTCCTTTCCAGAGCACAACGCGGAGCTACAGTCTCGTCAAGGTTTCTTGCTACACCTATAAGTTGAGTGAATGATTCATGATGAACTCCTATTTAAGGATGGCATAATTAGCAACGCACCAAATTCTATCTACTTTCCACGACTTGTAATTGTACATTGGTTTGTGAGCTCAATTTGTGGTAGTTAGAACATTGAAGGCCAAGCCGAGGCTGAGTCAACCAGGACCTCTCCGCCATCAAAATAAACCAACATGATTGACATCTTCCTCATTCTTATAAACTAAGAGCGTTTTGTATAAATTCCCGCCCCGTATGCGTCCCTGAGAAGTTTAGTTTGAACAGCGGAGCCGGCCTGCAAGGTCCGATATTACCGGCATATTTCCGAAGGATCCATGCTGTCTTGCACACCAGCAACTCAAGCGTAGCAAAGTCGGATGGTGCTATTATGACCCATTACCCTGGTCGACCCTTGCAAGGCTGGTTTTTGGACATGTTTCCTGACTTGTTCGGGTATATTATACGACCCTGCGCCTCTGTCGTGCATAATGGGTGGCCACATCTCGTTAGGGGAAAAACGGAAACACCAATACCAGGCCGAAGAACTGCGGTGGGCCGAAGCACATGATGTCAAGCTCCTGCTGTATGAATCGACCCCTGAATAGAGCCTCGAAGGCATGCCCATCCTCTGATTGGGTGTCGGGATGGTGGAAGAGCAGCGGCGGTTCCCACGCTTAACTGGTCTTGATTCGTGTCCTTCTCCCAAGCTCTCCGCTCGGCCGATGGGGTTCAAAATTCCCCTAGTTTGACAGAAACGGGCATATGACGCGCTGAATATGTGGGACCCTAAAGTTCCAATATCTTCCCAGGAATGCTGTGGGGAGACTCGGGTCAACTGCCTAGGTGTCCCGATTAATGTCCAATAAAGCCAACGCGCTTGCTGCGGCTAATGAGGCCTTGCGCAAATCTTGGCTGTCCCACAAAAAGGGCTGATTGATTCACGAATACCAACAGCCATAGAGACCCATCAGCGCATACCCGCGGTGGATTTCTCTGTGGTTGGGGGCTTTTTGTTCCGAGTGGTGCAACAGGAGGCGCGTAAGCCAGCCCGACAGGGTTGCAGATTATGGACCCGGAGATTTCCTTGAAAGGTTAGAAGAACTGTTGAAGCTCACAGACGTGAGGGAACAGGCAAAAGATAAAAACTGGGGTGCTCGGCTCTCCCAGAGCCATGGTCTGATTCCGTACCCCTCTTGAATTTGGAATCTGCAAAGATGGCACCCTCTGAGATTTTGGAGCGTATGCAGGCCGCTACAAAGGCCTATGAAAGCGGCGAGATCGGCTCTCGTGAGACCATCCTTGAGCTAAACCGAGAGCTTTTGGCTGAGCTCGAAACACCCACCGAATTTCTCCAGCGTCTCTTCTTTTCAACTGTGGGTTAAACACCGTTGCTTCACTCATTGATCGCGTCTAAATATTTCCATGTGCTAGGCTTCATTGTCGGGAATTTTGGAGATTGCCATCAACAAGAACATCTTTCAGATACTGAAGGAGGCCGAGGATGGAATCAGCACCGAAGCTCTTGCAGAGAAAACCGGCATCGATGCACAGCTGCTTGGAAGGTTTATGAGGCACTTTGCTGCCCACAGAGTCGTGACCTATTCCAATGGCAAGGGTTGGCAAGCCACGGCACTCTCAAACACCTTCACGCAGAAGAACCACGAACACAGCATCTTGTTCTGCCACAGGGCCGCGGCGGCATCATTTATTAAATTCCCGGAACACTTTGAACAAGCCGGCTACAAGGCCCCGGGTCTGACAGACGGACCATTCCAGTACAGTGTCAAATCGTCGCTGCCGTTTTTCGATTGGCTTGGTGCAAACCCACCATACGTGGATTACTTTGCATCCTTCATGTCTGTTTACCGCGCGGGAAGCCTTGAGTGGTGGAACTTTTACCCGTATACCCAGCGCCTGACTGAGGGCTTTGACCAAAGCATCAGCGATGTCTATCTCGTCGACGTAGGTGGTGGCAGAGGTCATGATCTTGGTTCCTTTGCTCGAGGATACCAATCTGCGCCAGGAAGACTGATTGTTCAAGACCAACCTGAAGTCATCTCAAGCATTGAAGCAACGACTCTATTTGAGGCGCAAAGTCATGACTTTTACACTCCGCAGCCTGTGAAGGGGGCCCGTGCCTACTTCCTCCACTCTATTTTGCACGATTGGAGCGACGAAAATGGCGTCCGCATCCTCAAGAACTTGAAGCCTGCCCTGATTCCAGGCTACTCGAGGGTGCTCTTGAATGAGATTGTGCTGTCGCAAGAGAAGCCATCCTATCCTGCCACAGCAATGGACATGATGATGCTGGGACACCTGGGTCCGTCGCGCGAACGGACTGAAGAAGAGTGGCAAGGCATTGTAACAAAGGCGGGCCTGCAGATTTTGAACATTTACTCGAACCCCGGGTCACCTGAGAGTGTGATTGAGCTTGAACTAGCGCCAGCTGGGCAAGAGTAGCTATTATGAAAGTCGTGATGCACCACGCTAGCTAGTTCTTCTTTATCTGGGGCTACTTTAATACCCTCAAGTTGTGATAAACCTTTATATACAAATCGAATGAAATAAGGTGCTTCGATGTGCCAGTTTCCTGGAGAAATCTCACTCCTTGAGTGATTCAATTTCCTTTGTTTGTTTTTCTTTCTTTTCATGTGGTCTTGGGTGTGGTCCGCCCACATCCTGTTGTATCCCAACCCATCAGAAAGTCAGCCTCGCAGAGGCATCTTCGATCCCAACAGACTATCGAAACGACCAGCGCTTTCTTTCGCCCTTGTCCTTTGCCCCTGCAAGTTTTGCGCCCTTGGATCCGTCATATTCCACATCATAGCGTATTTCATGCGTGACCTTGATGGAGCCCTTTCGCTTCAATATGGGATCGTCGGTCAGATCCTTATCGGAATCCATGGGTCCGATGACACATTCGCTCGTGGTGCCCATCCTGATGGTCCGTTGGCTTTCACTATCGGTGCTTCCTTGGCGTGTCGCTGTAAAGGCGTTGGGGAACATGTGCGCAAGCACGATGCCGAGTGAAGGCATACAAGCGCAAATTTCGCCGACTGCAATCTCAATACTAGACCATCTATGGACTTCAACATAGTCCCAGGTTGAGTTGTTGCTCTGGCCAAACTGGATCAAAAATTGAAGTCGTAGAACACTGACTGCCGTCACACTAGGTCAAAGTTAGCCTTATTGCCAATTGACGGTAAGGTGGAGAGAACGAACAAGATGCCGACAGAAAACATCATAATGACTCCGACCCTTCTCCTCCAGTCCATTTTCATATTCGTAATCGCCACCAAGGGAATAGAAATCATCCAAACGTCCAAGATAATATTCATGGCGGCATTGGACCAAGCAATGGTGCCGGCATCGAAACAATGGCCCGAATGCTCTTCGTCCCACTTTGTCCAAAAGTAAGAAACAGGCTGGCATTGAAAAATAGCGAGCAAAATAAATCCAGTGCCAAACAAGGCATTAAAAATGACGGTGCCCCACAGGATGGTCCGGGTAGGTCTTGTTGAAAATACGCTGAGATAAAAGAAGAGAAATGCCATCTTGAGCAATGCCATTTGAAAAAAGTAGAGAATGGCAATGACCCAAAAAGACAGGCCGAAATTTGTTATTTTGTTGAAAGAAAGAGTCCAGATATCGCGACCGAGCCCGCTTGCCACGGCGCCGAATTGGTTGACAAGCAGGCTAGGAATGGTGGAAAGGCCGGTGAGGAAAATGAAGCCATCGTGGAGTCCGAAGCCGAGCTTGAACCACAAGATGAAAAAGAGGCGCTGAATAATGAAGAAGAGACCAAGTGCTCCTAAGAAGTTGGAAATGATTATGTGTGAAGTCGATTGATCGCGTATGGGGGCGCCACAGCTCGTCGTTGTCAAGTTCGTCGTGGCTGTCGAACGGGTCAGCGAAAAGGACGCAAGATTTTTGTGTACTGTTAAACCGACTTAGTGAATCTTTTGGCTTGCAGCTCCTCAGGACGCAGTTGTTGGTTGAAATTTGGAAGGCCTCATCAAGGCATATACATGTATGGTTTGTGGGTGGGCATGATGAGTGTTGCGTGGGAGAAGCGAAACAGGATACCTGTCAACAGTCAGTCTGCATCCAATGCCAAGCATAGCTACAGAATGGCAGATCCACAAGAAATGAAACTTACAGCGCAATCAGGTAATTGAGAAAGAAAATCTTTAGAAGCAAAATTGGCCAAACATGCAGGCACAGCCGCAAGGCCAACCACCACCAACCCGAGACTCCGTGTAGGTTGCATGGCGTGAAGAGAAACGGCAACCACGAGGAAGCTCAGGCTGGGTTTATGGGGTAGCCCAGTTATTTAACCCTCAATATGGAGAGGGAGATCAAACCGCTCAAAATGGGCTAACTCTCCATGCCATGCCCAGAATCCGATCTGTGCACTGTAGCGGCCCCTACGCGGGGGATACAGGATATGGGGTCTAACCGCCGAGCAGACAGACCACTTCGGTCCGTCCACGAAGCCATCACACTTGTCGACCCAAGCGCAGACGATGGGCGTGTGTGTGCCATGTCGGATGAAAGACCAGCGCAATGTGGCTGGTTTAAGTCAAACCATGCAGCAGCTTAGCGTCAATGCTCGACGGCAGATGAAGCACTGGGAGTCGGGAGAGCACCCGTGGCTTGGGCCTGGTGGCATGCTTAGCGCAGCCCTACAACATGGGCCTCTTGTTGAGTGACTTCAATTATGCCAGTTTTGCATAAGAAGCGAGGTACCGAGGGGGGCCTCCGCCATGAGCCGTTGTCACCAAGAGACGACAGGTAACGATGCGCTGCCGATCTTCGCACATGGGGATGATGGAAGTGTCATCGCGGCAGCCATGGTTTAGCTTGGGAGGCGGTCAAAGTCAGTGCCGGCTAAATGAATTCAGTCGAGATGAAGGAATGATGCAATGGTGACCAGTGCAATCCGCGTTAGGCTAATAATTTCAGGCCGAGATTAGACGACGCCCATCGTCCTTTGAGATTAGCCCTCGGCCACACAGACCGCTCTGTACGCCCCGAGCATCTTGTTTTCGCAGCCAAATTTCCTCGTGAATATCACCAGGGAAATTCTCGCCTGTTTAACCGGTTGCTTTCTCGAATTGTCACCATGGGTGAAGTACAGGCCAGCTGGTATTTGCCGACTAGTCAAAGCCATCCCCTTCCCTAGTGTGATGTGACAAGGCACTTGCCGGTGCTAGTCGTCGGCACATGTTGGCAGGTGTCTCATTGGCTTCTGAGAAGAGCATTTGGCTTGTAAAGTGAAACGGTGGCTTCGGGGAACGTGGGCCTGTCTCAGTTAGTAATATTGTGCTGACAAGCGCCATGATCACTAGGATGGAAAAGCAAATCAAGAGAATCCTCATTGATCGCAGTTGCTCGACAAATGAAGAAGAAAAAATGGCCCGACGCCAAATGAGGGAAGAGATTTCGGGCAATCCAAAAGTTGTGAATGCATCACGCCATGCGCCACACTGTCATGTCTGTGACTGGGCACATGCTTCATCCATCAGTAAACAAATGGATTTGTGCAGCCGCTGGTAGCGCGATCAGATGCACCAGTGTTCAAATTTTGTAATTTGACTACTACAAGGTGTGGCTAGTATTCTTAGGCTTGCTTAACATGGTTGTCCATCAGAGGGCCAATACTCTCGCGGAGTATCGGCAATATACTCTCTTGGGCTAACCATTCAGGTATTCCAGAAGACCTTTCTTACCATAGACCATTCAGCCAAAGCCTAATTGCGGAAGCACGAGGGGGTTCGCTTTACATCCAATCCAATGCCATGCAGTTCAAACAAAGCACTTTTGCCTAGCCTGACCGGGACCTCGGAACCTTGCGCCGTTGGCTAAAAGAAACAGGGGGGAAGCAAAAAGCAATGACAGAGGAAAATGACGGCGGTGGCTTTTTTCACAGGCGCATCTTTCTTGTACCGTCTTTCCAATGAATCAATCATCCCAGAGCAGAGTGCATAGCTGCACTCACAAGTGTAAAAGTTAGGCCTTCTTCTCTACGCAGGGCAAATATTTAGGAGTTTCATCATAAGAGCCTTGATGGAGGATGCCGGGGAGATCGCGGACCTACATCATGCTCATCATTTCTATCATTGATGAAATCGAATATAAATACAGCGTAGTGATTGAAAAATATATAGACATATTCCACAGTAAGACGTGGGTTTGATTGTATTTACATCTATAGGGCGCAAAGATTTTGCTTGACCAACCTTTCTCTTCACAATACTCCTCTCACATAAGAACTCTTCAGTCTCCCAGCGCCTCTCTTCTCTCCTTACCTTTCGAGCCCTGCCTATGGCTCGAGTCCCTGGATTCAATAATCCATACCAAACCTAGCAATACCTGTGAAACATTAGTTGGAGGACTATTGCTCGGGTATGTGGATCCCTATCCCGGTACCGCCAGGGAGAATACAAACCCGCCTTTATTCTAAACACCTACCGCGAAGATCCAGATTTAAGCTAATATTTGAGCACCAATTCGTGTGTCGGACCCTTCAAGGTTTGGAAAAGAGCCGAGACTAAGGAAAATAAACAGTGGCTGGAGCGTCGAGGGGTGACTGATCTCGATCTTGGGTCTTGGCGAACGGCGACATGCTAAAAGCTGCAGGGGCAGTGTTTTGGGGGGTTGTTGCTACATTCTGGTCCCTCGTCAAAGTGATCAGCCCAAGGGTCGGTGAGAGCTATAGCACCGAACAACATGGCTTTGTGTGGTGATCAAAAGACCAAGATCTGACTGTGACAACTGCGCCTGCACTCAACCCCAAATCCTGATGGAGGATGCTGTTGACATCATCATCATGCGAGGCTACTTTCACCACTCCTTTCCAACCTGGACCAACAGGCTGTCGCTTGAGCACCACTTGACTTTGGGAGATTCATCATCATTTTTTTCGACAACAATTCGTGGATTTTTCGTTACCCTGTAGTCATGCTGACAAGGGATGGTGACGCAAAGTCGAAATGACGCGGCACCCGATTGCCTAGCGTGACGCCAAAGCGGCCATGTTAGCCTCTTTGCCCGTAGCGCAGTAAAACCGGGGCGAAAGAAGGAATCTTGGTTGTGTCATCTCCATTGGGCAAATATTATTTACGCGTTAGTCGGGCCAGGGTTTCGGTATCGTTCCCGGCGACGATTTGCGTCGTGTCCAATACTGTGCTGCACGAGGCTAGCCAGCATGTGTAATGGCATCGAGCTAAGCACGATTGGGTTTGCAAACACGGTCGAGTCCCGAATCCGGATGAGGTCGGGTTTCAAGTAGAGCCAGGGTACTGCGGGCGACGCTCGATTGACGGGATAACTGCACCCATGCGCGACCCTTTCATCAAGTGCAACGCGCAGGCTGCTCTTTGCCATGGTCAACTTGTTGAGTCGCAAGTGTGCTCGCACCCCCCGCGAGGGCCGGGCTTGGATCTGGCCTCGTCTCTTATCGAGCCAATTACCTCGCGCAGAGCATCGATACGAACGAAAGTGGAGCATGCCGTTTGTTTCGGGAGTCGTCATCTTTTTCGTGTCTCGGCAGCGCTTTGCTTTCGCCTTGCAACATTTGAAATCCGGCCATTGTGGTAGGTGGGAGTCTCTGGGGATCGATTGACGATAAACATCGCCTCGGATTGCAAGAGATCATCTCGCTTTTTGACGTAGAATGTTGTTGTACGTGGTGGACGCGTCGCAGATCGTCACTCACTCGCTGTCTCAGTTCGCGCCCACTACTCCATTAGCTTTGTACCATGGCTTCTTCGCCCGTTGAGCGCTCTGGAAACCCGTTGTCCGATGTTGTACAATATGGCGCAAACCAGCCGCAGCTAGGTGGGTCGCAGGCATTCTGGCCGTCTTTCGCGTGACTTTGTATCTAATACGACGCTGTGTACAGCGTCTTCCACCACCGACAGTTCCCAATGTGCTTCTACCAATAGCACCGAGAAGACTAGCCACATTGTCGGAAAATGTGAAGATTCTGACAGCGAAGAGTCACAGACTCGGCCTGCAACACTGGCTGTCCGCCGAGCTGAATATCTGCAAGGTTGGGCCTTGGTCTGGGCCTTTTTCGGCTGGCTCTTGACCGAGTTTATGGGAGGCTTGGTGAGTATTGTGGCTGGCTCGGTGATGCGTTTTGCCTTTGCTAACATATTGCAGGGTGGAAACATGCTTTCGCCAGCCTTGCCCATTGTCGCGTCCAAGTTCAATGCATTGGATCAGATGGGCTGGGTCAGCGGGGCTTACTACATGACCCAGTGCGGCTGCATGCTGCTCTTTGGCCAGTGGATCGCCATATTCAACGCCAAATATGTGTTGATTTCTGCCGTTGCCTTCTTCATGGTGGGCTCGGCCATATCTGGCGGCGCTCAAAACGTCCAAACTCTCATCTTGGGACGGGCCGTGGCCGGCGTAGGCTCAGCGGGATGCTGGGTCTCGGTTGCAACACTCGTGGCGCTGCTAGTGAAACTGAAAAACCGTCCTCTGATAATGGGGCTTTTTGGCATCCAGAATGCCATCAGTGGAACAGCTGGCCCCATCGTGGCTGGGTCTCTCACCAATATCGGTCTCTGGCGCATGTGCTTCTTGATCGTCCTTCCGCTCGGGACCTTTACTATTTTATTTAACTGGTTCGCGCTACCCAGTGTCCCACCCCTCCCAATTGAGGATGGGATAAACCGCAAATTGGATCGGTATTTGTCTTCATTTACGCCAATCCAACCTGACTCGCTATCCGAAACATGGAGGAGGTGGTTGTTGGTTGACTGGGTGGGCTACCTTACCGTCACGTCCAGTCTTGTGTGTTTTATCCTAGCCCTGCAATGGGGCGGCTCTGAGTTTCCGTGGAAGTCGGCCACCATTATTGGTCTTTTTATTGGATTTGGAGCCATCATGGCGCTTTTTGTCCTCATTGAACACTATACACCCTGGCCCATGATGCCTCTGGGAGCTTGGAAAAACAGAACTGTTGTCGCGGCGGCATTCATGACCATGTTTACTCTCATGAGCAACCTTTTTGCTGCCGTATTCATACCTCTTCTCTATGAGGCCGGCCGAGGCGTATCAGCCCTGCATGCTGGCGTCTTGGTCATACCCTTTCTTCTCACGATTGTCGTGTCCCAAGGTGTCCAAGGTCTCATCATGACCATGACCAAGCGATATTGGCACTGGGGCTGGACGAGTCCCGCATTCCTCGCCATTGGCGGTGGTCTCATATATACGGTGGACTCGAGCACATCGGCTGCTGCCTTGATTGGATACCAGATCATCTACGGCCTAGGAATCGGCTGCACCCAAACTGTCCCTTTCCTAGCTATACAGGCAGACAATGACGAGTGGGCGGTACCGTCAGCCATCGCGATCATCTCTTTTACTCAACTTTTTGGTGGCATGTGCGGACCAGTTATCGGAAATGCAGTGCTGCAAAGTGGTCTGTCGAGTTATCTAACGGATTACGGGGTTGATGACACCACTATTGCTGCCGTGAAGAAGTCTGTCTTTTTCATCTGGAAATTGGACAGCGATATTCGCGCCACTGTTATTAAGGGATACCTCAGAGCCCTGAACAACATATACATCGGGACAGTTCCCATATCAGCAATCCTTATAACCTGCGGCTTAATCATCCGGAATCGCAGTCTTGCCGATAAAAAGGCTGTTTGAGTGACCCAAGCCCAGATCAAAAACAAGTATTTGATACCCGCATGCTGGCACCATGAGGCATTTTGATCCAAATTATAGCATTTTTCGGTGTATTAGATATGCTATAGTTCATTGAATGGAAGATGAAACAATGAAACTCATGGCCCAATTCCGCCAATCGTCTATGACATATCCATGTCTCCCTGCACGTTTGTCCGAATTTCTGATCCCAGCAGGCCTCCAACAAACACGTGTTCTGCATCCAGCGAGCGTAAAAACTCATCGAGGTTGGAGTCGGTAAGAGCAGGCGGTTCTGAAGGGACACTGACAGGAAATAAATGCCCCAACTCACTGGATGCTTCGCCCAATGTTGGATATCCTATGGTGAACATATGTCAGCAAGAGGCCAAAAGAACAAAGAGAAAAAGAAGGAAAATAACAAAGCTAGGGGGGATAAACTGAGAAGCTTCTAATACATACCTATCGTCGATAAAAATCCTACATAACGGCGCATACATTCGTATGCCTTCGAACTCATCACACTTGAACCACCAACTGTTTTCAAGGTGCCAAGAGCATTTTGAAGCAAACTTTTGATCTCGGATGAGTCGCAAAGAATCGCTGACAATATTAACGGGTTTTTGATGTACAGTAGCCAGAATCCAAGGAGATGGAGTGCGAGTGTGAAAACTTGATCAAGTTAATTCCAAGGCTACTCGTTTGACATGGCATGCTTCGAGACTTACCAGTGTAATTGCATGTCCACCATATTGCGTTCCTATGCAAAAAGGTGGGATCGACATCCAGAATCCAGGATAACAAGTGACACAGTTCTTTTGCTGCGACAAAGTCGCGCCTGAGTAGCACACCGGCCATGTCATGCAATATTTCAGAAGTCTGGGCTTTGTCCGACCCAGCGCCTTCCAGAATGTGAAAAAGGAGAGGGGCATTGTTGAGAAGCACGGTTCGGTAATAGTGGATTGAGAGTAAAATGTTGTATCTCTGGGTCTCGGTCGTTGCGCTGGCGGACCAGGATTTGACGTTTTTGATGGGAACCTTGAATGGCGACGAAGTCTTGCTCCATGATTCCATTTGTTTAGAAAGATCAAAAGTCTTGTCTATAAGACTCTTTGCTTCTAATTGACTCGACGAAGCTGTGTTGAAACAGTATATTGAATCTACTGCGGTGCCCATGATTTCGTGCAAGGACCTGGTTCATGTTAGCGCATGGTCACAACCAGTGTGTAAATCCAGTCTTACGTCAAATTCCTAAAGTATGCGGCGGCTTCTTTCAAGTTGGTTGATCCGGAGTATCCGACACAAGATACAGGACCAAGCAGGTTGACAATATCTGGCTGAACAAGACTAACTGGAATTAAATTCGGGCGTCCGAGGGCAGCGCCTAATATCCTATCACATTGTCAGCCATGGCCCACAGTAGTACCCTGCTCTGGGGCATACCTGTCCTGAATTACGACTGCTAGCCATATTCGGGCTCTGAACTGCCTTTCCTCAATGTCAAGGCAGTCATATGTCGAAGGAGCATGGATTCCCAATTGATATGATATCTGAACCGAAAGGGCATGCGTGCTCCAGCTTGATACCGCTCGACGACTGTTTTGCTGGTAACTCGCTAGTAGAATAGATGCCTGGACTATTTATTATAAATGGCCATACTTTGAATGGTTCAATTAATGGGGGACACCCACGAGCTTCCAGGCTTGTAACTTGTGAGATTTTGTTTTCGAGCAACCCAAGGGCTCGAGAGTAAAACAGCTCGGACGATGCCTCGTGAACCGTTGAAAGCGCATATGCGATGACAATATTGAGCAAAGCCCGAAGATCCGAAGACAGACATGTCTCGGACTCAGACGTGGCATCGATTTTGTGCATGGCCTTCATGAGCACCAGTTCGCTGGTGTACGGCAACACTGCACCCATGGTGTCAAAAAACTGAGAAATAAGTTGGAGGGCGATTCTATGCTCTGGGAAACCCGTCTTGGTGGGCTGATAGTGTTCGGGAATTTGTCCCATCGAGTTTGACGTCGACATGTGGTTGTATTCGGTCTTGTTTTGTCCCTGCCAGCTAGATCCAATGCGGTAGCCCTGATTGATCATCTCGGTTGTCAATGACCTGAACAATGCATGGTTGGAGCTCGGCCCTACTGGTGTCAATTGTAGTTGTACTTGCCATTGAGCTTTAGCCGCTTACCAAAGTAACCAATCTCGCTGGATGGTTGATGATCAAACACCTTGGTAGCCAGCACATCGGCCACTGATTCAGTATTTGAGTTGATGGACGCGCCGCTTGTGACGGAAACATGCCCATGGGATTGGGCGGGCGAGGATTCTTTGGCTGCTTCATCTGCATCCCGGGACTGTGACGGGGGCGACGACATTTTCGTTTCGAGATGGCAAAGTCTTCTTCTCAGCTCCAAATCCACCCTGCAAAGTTTTTAGCGGCGATGCGCTTTGAAAATGGACGCAGGCCTGCTGACTTGTAACGGTTCACTCTCTGTTTCCGGCGGTCTTGACCGTAGCCACAATCGGCGCTGTCCTTGAGGCAGCGTCCACACCTTGGTCTCTCGCCATCGCACTGGCATGGCTGTCAGCAATCAATGATAAAGCGCGTCATTAACGACACTCATCATTCAAGCACGTACCTTTACTTTTCCCTGGCGACAGGCGTTGCAGGCAATGGCAGCCCGCGGGCGTCTTGTGATGGGGCGGCCAATATTGTCCATGCTCGCCAATCTCAAAGGGGAATGCAAACTCTCGGCGTCTACAGGGGCTTTCTGGGCTTAAATAGCGGTCACTAGTTGGCAATGCGGGGAAATTTGCGGGGTGTGCCGGCAGAGTTAACGGCTTCGTGGAGCAAGAAACTCTCTTCTCGGCTGACGTGTCTTTAGAGCCATGCTCAAGTTCCCGGTTTTTCTCGTATTTTAAGAAAAAGCCCTTCTTTATTCATTTAATCTACCTTTAGACACGGTATTCCCCATGTGCAAAAAAACAGCGTCTACCTTGCTCTGGCCGTCACCAGCAGTGGCTTCTCCAAATCACTCACCCCCACACTGATCAGCTCGGGAAGCCGGCCTTGAAACTCGCCTCGAGCCACCTGCTCCCGCTCCGACGAGTCGGCGATGCGAAACTCAAAAAGGCACAGCAGCGTGCTGGTCAGCTTGTAAATGTTCGTCTGCGCCACCGTCTTCCCAATGCATTGCCTTCCGCCCAGCCCGAAATGCATCAAGAAACGCGCCCGCTGCGACGTCTTCTCATCTTCCCACCGATCAGGATTGAAGACGTTGTGGTCGTGGCCCCAAACGTCTGGGTTGTGGTGAAATGCGTGGTTGCAAACCGCGACGGATGTCTGCGTTTGCGCGTGTTAGCAGCGAAAACAAAACCTGGCCCTGCAAAGAGGTTGCGGCATTTCCATACTCCTTGTTTGATATGACGCCCCGCGATCATGATTCCCTCGGGAGCCACGATCCGTCTCGCCAGAGGCATCGTGAAGACGGGCGTGATGCGGAAGTTTTCTCGAACGCACTGGCGAAGAAATGGTAGCGACGACTCCACCTCACTGACGCAATACGCCGCCTGGCCATCTTCCAGCGGATTGAGGTTGGTGTCAATCTCGGATATGCATCTGTCCAAAACGGTTGGGTTATGTAGCAAATGATAAAGAAGCAGCGTAGTCGTTGCGCTCGTAGTGTGTGTGCCAGCAATTCTTTGTCACATCAGCATTGCCCATTGTCATCAAACAAGCAACATCATCAACTCACATAAACCCAAAAGCCTCAGCCTCCAAGTCGGATTGCGCCAGGTGCTCTCCGGTATCTGGGTGAACTGCCAGGATTAGATTTGTGAGAATGTCCTTTCGTTCATCTTGGCCTTCTTCCTTTGCAACCTTCAACTCTTGGATGCGACGCTGGACGCATTCAGAGGCAAGTTTTGCACAGTCTGCACGTCCCTTGAACAAGGCTTGCAAACCTGCATGAGGAACCACCGGTAACCATTTTTTCAGCGTTTTGGTCATGGCCGGCCAGGCTCCAGTGACGGCAGCGAGAAGGCTATGCTCAACGACTGGCGGAACCAGCGATTCGTCGTCGCTTACCTGGACTCCAAACGACTTGCTGAAAGCGAGTTCTCCCAGAACATCAATTGTGTAGTAGTGCAAAAGCCTTTTCAGATCAAAAACTTGCTCTTTTTCAGCGAGCTGGTGGATCTTGTCTGTCAAGAGACGGATGTTATCATCTAGATACTGCTCCATGCCCTTGACGTAGGTGTTGGAGAAGCTGTACGACATGTGGCGCCTGCGAACAGAGTGCATCTATAGCGGCTGCTGTTAGACTTTGTACTCTCTTCTTCTTCGCCGGGGCTGAACTTGCATTTTCATCGCGCATACCAAAAACATTGGGGATTTTGGCTCCGTACGCATCATAAAATTCTGTTTTTGGCATCGACTTCCCTCCCCGCTGATATAAGAGAGGAATGGCTTCTTCTGCCGTGATACTGAGCTTATCTGGACCGTACCGCACGAATGGACCATACTTTTCGTGTAGTTCAGTCAAGTGATAGGGCTGCTTGAGTGAGAGGAACTGCAAGACTTGCCAAAGATCGGTGACTGAGGCCAAGAACGGCCCCGGGTATTCAGCCAAGGGGTGAAAGTACCGTTGATAAATTATGTAAATAAAAATCCCCCCAATAATTAGAGAGAGAGAAATGATTGCTGGCCTTTCAATAAAGGTAGCAAACAGCGCTGCCATTGTCGTCATATTGGAGTAGCTCGGGTGCGATGGTATGGATGCACCATCATTTGCTGATGCACAACCATATATACATTTCCAATTCTCCTTCTTCATAGCATGTTGACCCGATGTATCCGATGGCAGGAAAACCGACAATTTGTTCTGGTGTATGGTTGCATTGCCGGCGATTGCTTGGCCGAGACCTGGCCCTGACCAATTGGAATTAGCGTAGCCGTATCTCCGAGCCACCATTCTCCGACAATCCAATGCCGGCAATGCTTACTGGCAGCATTGCTCCAAATCTTACTGGTCTGTTTATCCTGATGGTATGAACTATGCTGTTTTCAGATGATTAGCACAACAAAATTTGCGAAGCCAAATCACAACGGTACTGTCCTTCCTCCCATGAGTGCCATGACCCTGCATGTTTGCCTGTTCAAGTTCAGCGCCACTGGACGTTCCTGGATTTCATGAATAAATCTCCTCATGCCGGTTGTCTTGTCGGAGACACCCAAGCATTAAAGCCCAAATCCAATGGATTGATCCGTGTGTCCACAGGTGCTATCAAGGCCTCGGCAGGAAAGGATGGGGCCGTTGATCATCATGACCCCTCAATCCATCATGAACAGGTACTATTACCCCGCAAATTACCCCAGACCTTTTAGCCATGGCTGCATCCGTCTTTACTCTCCGTGGGTTAGTCAGTTATTTGATCCTAGCGCAAGTTCTTGGACGCCCGCACCCCAACGGACCAATCCGACGGGCTACTCCGCTATGACTTCCATGTTCACTGCTTGGCTTCAAATCATGAGAAATACCAAGGCATATAAATAATCATGAAAAGTTAATTATAAACCTTATCTTGCAATACAGGATGCAGCCAACCATTCATATTGACAACCTGTCACCATGGTGTCCACTCATCTGAAATGTCTCCTCCTGTGGCCGCTCTTGACCCACGCCTATCTGCAAGAACTCCCATCATCTTTCAATAGCAGCCCCGCAATATGGGCCTACATTTCATACAAGAATCCTTCTGTTGCCGTGCTTCAAGGTTATTTCAACCGCTCTGCTTTGGAACCTCCCTTTGAGGGTGACACAAGCGATGCCAACCTAGCTACCACGTATGTAAAGCCTGGCCAGCCTCTCAATCATTCTATCTAATCCATCATGATAAGAAACAAATTCCTGAATACCACGGACTTCATCGCCTACGACGAAAAGTTTCTTGATCTGATCGGACCCAATGCACAAGTGAACCATGTTCAGCATCTGGCCTATCAGAGCCACGAGGCCCCTTGTTACAACCCCAAAACCAAGCAGCTCTTCTTCGTCGAATGGGGCCCGCCTGGTGGAGACAATGGTACTCATACTTGGCAGTACCTCCTAGACACTAAGAACAATACGCTCCGTAAAATCCAAACAACGCCCCCCACTGCAAATGCTCATGGCTGTGTTATCTACAACGACATGATGTATGTTGTGACGGATGGCAGCCATAATGAAACCGGAGCCCTTGTTCAAATCGACCCGGTAACCTTAGAAAAGAAGGTACTGTTGAACAATTACTATCAACAGCCTTTTATGGGTTTCAATGATCTTGATATCGATTTCCATGGGAACTTTTGGCTCACAGACTCCAAATCTGCCTATGTGAGCTGGTCGAAAATCACTGCATCCCACAAGCAACTAACTTGCATGACCAGGGCCGTGACCTGATCTCGTTTTATCCACCCACCAATCCTACTGTATACATGGTGAATGGAAGCACGATGCGCCCAAAGGCGGTTCACCTAACGACAGGAAATGCAAACGGTGTCGCATGCGGAGTCTCGCCCGAAGGCCAGGGCATTCTGTACCTTCCTGATACCGGACTGTCCGAATTCAAGCCCGTGTCCAGGAAGAATGCGTACGGCAACAGAGCCTTGGTCGCGTATCATGTTTCCAACCCAGGCGGCTTGCTAACAAATTCTCGGCTGCTCAACAACCCCATCTCCTATTTCTACGACGGAATTCGCGTTTCCAGAAACGGGTGGATATTCACGGGCGCTGGTGATGGGGTAGATGTGATAGATCCCGTGACCGGATTGACTCTTGGTACAATTCGTGTCGGGGGAGGAGAGAATTTGGCAGTGAGCGTTACGTTTGGCGAGCACGAGCTCTGGATAGTCGGGAGGGGCGGCGTATGGCATGTGTCGGGCATTCAAGAACGACTAGATCGACGTTGGTAACGTCGAAGGTTCGCATGAGGCAGTAGTTGAACAAATTATTGATTTCCCAAGCCTATGTCGCAAAACATCCTAACCGAGGATAACCAACAGAGCAATTCCCAACTTCACGGTGATTCTGCAGCATGTCAAATACGCTTAATTCAGAAAGATACACGAACTATTTCAAGCACTAAATTTCTTCATTAATCTATCTGTGATATCTTGTCTATCCGTCTACTGCGCCTTTGTAGATTCAACCCACTCGGGGACCGACTTCTTGAGAAACCTCATAAACTTCCAGAACCCAACGGCGTGCTCGACGTTTCCAGCGGGATCCGTCACGCGCTCGGGGAAGGCGATTCCGGCACCAAACAAGCCGGGAACATAGGTCTTGCCCTGGGCCTTTGCGTAGGTGAAACGGCCGGTCAAGTCGTCAGGGACAACATCCAACGGCTCGGCCGGAGCGCCGCGCTCTCCGGCCACGGTCAGCTGGGGCAGAGCGCTGCGCTCGTATCCAATCGCCTGGACGACGTGGGTGCAGCCCGGAAGCTCGGCCTGGTAAATGCTGTCCTCCTGCTCAACGGGGGTCAGGAATTTGGAAACGACCTTGTTGACGGGGCTGGCGGCAAAGGCTTGCCCCTCGAGGTTGTCGCGGGCCCACTGCGCAGCCTGGCCCTTGAGGC
Organism: Calonectria leucothoes; assembly: GCA_002179835.1. Lineage (NCBI taxonomy): Eukaryota > Fungi > Ascomycota > Sordariomycetes > Hypocreales > Nectriaceae > Calonectria > Calonectria leucothoes. Next base: position 36,258 of record NAJI01000512.1, read on the forward strand.
CAGTGTTGTCGTACAGGATCCAGCCGTCCTTGTACTCGGCGTAGCGCAGGTCGTTGTGGCGGGTGAACCACTTGATGTTGAGGCCGTTGTGCGTCGAGGCAGCCAGGCTGTAGAGGTTCATCAAGACCAGGATGGCAGAATGCGAGGCTCCCACCACGGCAACAGTGTCTTCGGCGTTTGGATCAAGCACCTGGGCCAGTTCCGACGGCTTGAGGGCAACGTCAAGAGGCAGAGGCTTCAGGCTCTTCCCCACATTCTCCATAAAGGGGAGCGGGCTGGAAATTGGCTTAGATCCGGTGCACAGCACCAGCTGCGATGTTGTGACTTGATCTCTGCCGTCCAGAGTGGCAGTCCAGAGATTGGTTTCCTGCAACGGCAGCCATCAGCGTGATTCAGGGACAAAGCATCAATCAAGGCCTACCTTGTCGAGGCTTGCGGCAGTGACATGGCCGCGGTGCTGGTCTACGCTATCAAAGTGACGAGCAACGCCGTCAGTCAGCATCAAGCACATGTCGGCGGCATAGCCGAGCTCGCAGCCCTTGTCCTGGGGCAGCTTGCGCAGGGCGGTGGCGGCGTTGGGCTCGGGCGTCTTGTCGACAATGGTTCTGAAGGGCGCGACGGCCGTGGCAAAGTCGAGAAACAGGCCGACCTTGGTGTTGCTCGGCACTTCTCGGTACTTGTCGCCCACGCGGCCGGCCTTGAAGGCTGGGTCAACCCACAGCTGGCGCTGATTGGGCCGCTGCTCCAGAAGGTTTCCCACCACGGCGAGGCCGCCGGGGCCACCTCCCACGACGATGGAGTCGACGAAGCGACGCTTGGGCGCGGACGCGGCAGCTCGAAGCATGGCTCTTGTGGTTTCTGGTCTCTGGCTTCTGGTTCTGCTTGTCGGCGAGTCGATGTGAGATGGAAAAGCATGGGACGGTGGACACGGTTGACTAATTTATCGGCCGCCCAGGAGCCAATCACGTCGCTCGCACGCCACCGTCAACACTCCACACGCCCACGTCGAGATATATGTCAGCAGCGCTGTCGCCATTGTCAATTGAGTGCGCCGAGAGCTGTGTCGAAGCCCAGCCTCCCAATTGGAACGGGAGCGTTCGGTGCCGAGGAACCAGAAATCAGCAATTTGTGGAGTCAATAGCACGACGCAGCGGCGACCTCCAGGTCGAGACCCACCGATGAGATGATGCCACGCCGCGTCATACGAAAGGCAGCATTTGAGACAATATGGCTAAACTAAGTAATCCCGATTAAATATTTGTATCTTCCTCAAATATATTCTACTTTGGTCCATTTCAGTTTTATCCATTTTTCCAGACCCGCCATTATCATGAGGATTCACCTCGCCGCTTACTGTGTCGCCGACTTCCGAACCCTTGTTTCAAAGATCAAGCTCAGAAATCGCCGTTGGCGTGATTGATATCGTGTAAACACCATTAAGCCTTCCTCTTCACACGTATCCTCAAAAACAGAAAAAGATTAGAATAAGCGGGCGAAGACTGGTCTTATCACGCTGGCAGACGCCGAAGCTCTTTGGCACAGAAAGCCCGGTGCTCCGTTATCGGAACCTACCTATTCAGCACACAAACCACAAAAGCAAAGCAGAATGGTAAGTGAAGGAATTGGTACAGTCAAAGCCTTTACTATGGCTGCGATCTCATCTTTCCATATTCATAAAGCAAATCACGGACAGGGTATTGACATAAAAGTAGAGGCAAGGTAGCAATAGCCCCTGTTTGATTTCTTTCTATTTTTACCAAGATCAAGTTGAACTACTCCTAAGGCAGCTCGGCAACTCTGTCCTTGAACGTCTTCTCGGCCCTGGTCCAGACACCGTCGGTGTCCCGGTGGTTCAAGTTCAGCAGGCTGGGCAGGAGCAGCGAGGAATACTCGTCACTGGACTCGCGAGCAACCATGGTGGGGAGATGGTCGATGCTGATGATGCGCACATCAGGTCCCTCGATCTTGACAGAAGGGGAGGTGGTGGGCTTCTCGAAGGAGCTGTAGGATGAGTAAATCGGGATCGGGTTGTTCACGCTATCGTTCAAAGTTAGAAACGGCACAATCAGAAACAGAAGCGGAGCAGTTGGCAAACCTGTTGGGATCGCAGCTCACGTCGACGATGACGCGGAGACGTCTCTCGGGCCCAGACAAGGACTCTGCAGTGACGAAAGGTGGCACCTTGGTGGAAAGATAGACGCAGTTGACGAAAACGTCAGATTCCGCACTGGTACATGGTTAGCGGGTATTCAAAAAGCTCGCTTCAAAACGGTCTCGAGGGGAAAACGCCTCGAGAGCCGTCTTGAAGTTGGTTTCAAGGTATCACGAACATCTCGGGGTAAGGTCCCGACTTTTGGCTAGTTTCGGCGAGATCCCAGCGCAGGATAGAATCCGAAGGGACACCAATGGCCTCGGCAGCTGCAACGGCTCCCTTTCCGCATCGGCCGAGAGCTCCAATGACAATCAGACGAGGCAATTTGCCGTTGTTTGCGGGGAGCGCCTCTTGGACCTTGGATCGAACAAGGTCCGTCAGCTCAGAGGCCGAGTCGAATTTGGGGACTGGGCCTTGGTCCGTACCCATCACGGTGTGCGCCCAAGACAGGAGTCCCAGTGCCGTGCCCTGGTGGCTGTTAGCAACCTCGCTCACAAGGCACACGCAGAAAACTTACGGCAAATCCTGCCCAGTACCCAAATGCCGCCACTCTTCGGCCGGTATCGTCGACGAGGAACTCCAGGTCGTACAGGAGACCGCCGGCCTTGGAAAAGCGGGAAAGCTCCGTTGCCCAGTTGTCCTGCTTTTTAAATACGTGATGGATGAATGTCTAAAATGTCAGCTGCGAAGATTCAAAGACATTGATAGTCTTACAGTTGTGAGGCAAAGGGTCTATCAAAGGAGTTAGCAGCTGCACCATCACAAACACAACAAAGAAAGCAGTGGCGGGCAAACGAACAGTCAGACTCGATCTCCTTCAGGCCCAGGATAATGTCCTCCTTGGGCGCCTGCAGCCAGGAGCCAACTGGGACAATCTCGGCGCCGACAGCCCGGAACTCATCTGTCTTGTAAATTCTATCCTCCCAATCCTCCACCTTGACAGTGTAGCCGGCATCGATGAGAGCCTTGGCCGTCTGGGGGGACACTGGAACCAAGTGTCAGCCAAAGGAAGCGTCTGCACGCGAGGGCAAAACGAAAACATACAGGGCGAACGCCTCTCGAGGTGTTTAGTCTCAGACCTGAGGTGGATGACGGGGAACGACATGTTTGGCAACTTGTTGTGAGGTTGTAGCTGGAATATCGAGGATGTGATGTGGGTCGAGAGTGTTATATAAAAACCCCCGCCTCACCTCTGACTCAATTTTTCAGGGCGGTGGGAAAAGAAAAGTGGGGGCACTGACGTGCGTCGTCGGCTGCGGTGCGATGATCACATACATAGTATGGCTTTGAAGGCGGGCAGGCAAAGGCTTGCGGAATCTATTGTTGGCGTTTTCTTGCTCCCAGCTTTACTTTTTATGCGACCCAACCGTCGCTGTGTCTGCCATATTGGCTGTGTCCTCGCTGCAACGCGATGATGCGATTGCACACTGGTCTCAAGTTGGCAGTGGGCAAAAAAAATTGAAAAAAAAAATTGAAAAAGAAAATTGCCTTGTTACTAATACATACAAAAATCAATCAATGCACCGTGGACAGAGCTGGCCTTCCCCATGCCAACTTGACCTTTACCTCGTACCCCTTTTTTTCAGCTTGCATTTTTTTCTTTTGATGCCAAGCCACCAATATGAATTGCGCATTAGGTTTAGTGGCGTGATAGGGTTTTTTCCAGCTCCGACGAACGGAGCAAACTGAGTCAAGTGCGCCCCACCTTGAAATTCAGCCACTAACGCCTTCATTGCTTTGAGCTTCATTGAATCACTGTCCATAGAGTCAAGCTTCAATTCCCAAATGGGTCGAATTGCAACAAGCCCATTGAAATTTTCAATAACTCAATGAGTCATAATGGACAACCAACGGTTTGTTTTGGTGGGTCCTGCACACAGGAAATGTCACCTTCATCCATGAAGACAGCCCGCACACAGTTTTGAACAGGGACAGTGAACTATCTACTAGCCGTATTGAACGGTTGCCAGGGACTCTAGCAATTCTATGCTTGTTTTCTTCCTTTTTTTTTTTCCACACACGCCAAGGCATCTAAACCACGTCAATCGCTATCAAGTCGTTTGCAGAAGCTCCATCAAAGGCCGTGGCCATCTTGACCTTGTACCATGATTTACAATTTTCACCTCGATATATAGAGGTTATCACATTGTTGTTTACAAAGCGCAAACAGAGTACAGCTGAATGCTTGATCACTCTTGACTTATTACGCCAGCTCATGTATGGATCGGGGCATGCGAGACCTCGTTTAGCCTGCGTGCTGACCACTCTAGCGATTGCAACCAGTGCGACCATCGATTAACATTTGAACTCGCTGACGCAATTCTGCCGAGAAGATGCCAGCAACATGTCTAGAAAAGCTTTGGATGGGGATGACTCTGTAGCACGACCAATACAGATCGCATATGTCGACTAATAGACACAACCTCCGTCTCCATTTAGTTTCTGCCCCATCTTCAATCAAGACGTGCAAAAAAATCTCAAATATCTTACATCACATCCAACCTCAAGCACAAACATGAGCTTGTCTTGGCTAAGTCTACAGACTCGCCACTTCCCCGGAATCAATGCCTGAACATTGCCAATCAATTCTGTCAGATGCCCCATGTACTCCTGCAGGTTAAACTGCATATGGAAATGACCGTCTCCTCAATTGCGCCCTTCCGTCTGATCACCATTCGGGCGCCAGACGGCCCGTCGCATCTTCAAGTGACGTCGAGCATTAATAATGCCGGCCAAACCCCATGGTACCGTTCTCTACCCCGCAAAAACAGGCCTTGATGAACCAAAGCCACGGTCCATCTATTAATACCTCAACTTGTCGTCCTAAAAGCATAAACCCCACCAGTCTCCGTTCAGAGCTTTCAATGTTTTTGTGTCTACCATTGCACTTCTTCATCCTTTGGTACTTGAAATAAACCTTGAAAGAAAAAAGACAATGGACAATCCATCTTGGTTTTTGTATGGACCCGGTTCTGCCAAGCTCCAAAATGGGCCCATCTCCAAATCTCTCAACGAACATGAAGTCATGGTGCACATTAAATATGTTGGCGTCTGTGGCAGCGACGTGAGTATTCCCGCCAAGTCGCGCCCTCCATCAGGGATCCCCATGTCACTAGATCCATTTTTGATCCGATGTTTCATCCCACATCTGTTACTATAAGCCTTTTTTAACCATGTCTATTTTCAGGTGCATTTCTGGAAACACGGCGGCTTCGCTCGCAAGGTGAGCCACGAAAATCCTCTGATCATGGGCCACGAGGCATCTGGCGTCGTCGCATCTACCGGCGCAGCCGTCACGTCTGTCAAGATCGGGGACAAAGTGGCCATCGAGCCTGGTTTTCCTTGCCGCAAATGTCTCCCTTGCAAAAATGGAGAATACAACCTTTGCGACGACATAAAATTCGCTGCAGCGCCTCCGGATGTTCACGGGTGTCTGTCCAAGTACTTTGTTGCGCCCGAAGATTTCGTCTACAAAGTTTCGGACAAGGTGAGCTTGCAAGAAGCAGTCCTGGTGGAGCCCACGGCCGTCGCTGTCCACTCGGTCCGCCTGGCAAGCATCACGTATGGTCAGAGCGTCGTCATCATGGGCTCGGGAACAATTGGTCTGCTCTGCGCAGCCGTGGCCAAAGCGTACGGCGCCCAGCGCATCATCCTCGTCGACATTTTGCAAAAGAAGCTCGACTTTGCGACAGAGTTTGTGCAATGCGATACCTTCATGCCTAATCCCGAAGAATCTCCTCAGGATAGCGCAGACAGCCTGCTTAGAGCGGTTGGGATTCCCGGTGGCGTTGATGTCGTGATTGAGGCGTCTGGGGCTGAGAAGCCGGTGCAAATGGGCATATTTGCTCTACGGAGAGGCGGGAGCTTCGTGCAGACGGGCGTCGGCAAAGACTTCATGAACGTGCCGATGCTGGCCCTCTCCCAGAAGGAGTTGAGGGTTCGAGGCTGTTTTCGCTACGGCTCTGGTGACTATCAGATCGCGCTATCCATGATTGAGAACGGCCAGGTGAATGCGAGTGCGCTTATATCGAGCATCACGCCCTTCGGGTCAGCAACGGCAGCCTGGGAAAAGACTTCGCGAGGCGAAGGAATCAAGAATCTGATAGAAGGGGTGCAGGAGAGTGCCTAATGAGCTAATCCCGGTCATTCCTTGCGTGAGAATTAAGCATGCGTGCGCCTTTTTTTTCAACAGGCCCTGCCGCGCGTATTAATACAACGGCCAGAGCTACAGGACCTCGCCTAGTTATATCCCTTAATTCCGCTGCTGGCTGCTCCGACGAACTAGCTGGAACGAGGTGATTAATTTGGTAGGCGGACGGTGGGGGGAAAAGGGGTGGTTTTTTAGCGTCTTTTTGGCCGGGCCGTGTCAAAGCTCTGAGCTCTAGAGACGGCCCGACGCTTTCTCGAGTGGCAAGTGTTATCGAATCGAGAGCGATATTTCCTTACCCTAAATTAGTATGACAGTTGAGTAATAAAACCGGTCTGGCTACGCGGACATGTCGAGCTACTGCAGATCTTATTAGCCGATCATCTGAATTAAAAGAAAGAAAACCGAAACACTAGCCAAGTTCATTTTGCAGACCTGGAAAGCGTTATTGTGATGACCATCGCAAATGCAAAGCATGGTGTAGGGTAAGGCATCTGGCATCTGGGCTGTGCGGGTCATACATAATTACAGTGGATGTCTTGGCTGCACGACAGCGGAGATTTTCTATAGTAAATCTGGGTAATCAAGCCACGATGATTTCTGATGAAGCATCTTGCTCTTATTTTTCCCGGATAAGCCATACAAGCACAGCCGTTGCGTTGCCATGCAACAGCCTCGCAGCAGCTTCCCCGCATCCCGATGCCAGCATGCTTATTTGGGAAGAAGGAAGCGAGCGCTTTGGGGCCGTGGATGTCCAGGAGCTGCAGTAGAAGTGGGGGACGAGAGTCGTGACTGTTTATGGCTCCAGTATTGAGCAAGGAATAACGGTCTAGAGCTCTTGGTGGCGTGTTACAAAGATGAATAATTCAGGAGAAATGTCCACATTCACCGCTGACTGGCGACGGCACGACTCGTTGTTTATGCAATGACATACGTAATCAACCCATCGACATGGGCTTTTTAGACGCTGTTTGGCGACAATCCCTGTGTTCAGGTACATGTGGGGCCCTTAGCTCTGCGATAGCTCCGCGCACTGGGCAATGCGGGCGACAAAGCTGGACGTAGTGGATGGATGCCACGATTGTGGCGGGCCGCGAGCATCAATCCGGCAAGGTCTTTTTTGGTGAGACGGGAGCGCGGAAAGAAGTTTGGTGGCCGGCGCGTTGGTTAGTGCACAGCAGAGAGCTGTTTGTGCGTCATCGTGAACTGCTGCAAGATGTGGTTGAAAAAAACACAATCCTTGATTGGAGGGTGCAAGGGGAAGAAATAAGAAAAAGAAAAGAAGCATATATATACACGGCAGCCCTACAGAGCACAAGACAACTTTATTGTGTGGGATTTTGCTTGTTGGGTGGAGTGTTCCAGATCCTGACCCGAATCCCTGTAAAGATCTCGGCCCTTGGCATGATACAATCCTGGTTCGGATGATAAAAGATGCTGGAAAAAAAGAGAGAGACATCAAGGCATGGCGAGGCGTAATTTCCAACAAAGTGGGCGCCCAGTCAGGTACCAATCTCGACGGCAGCTCCAACGATGCAGTGGGGGTTGATGCCCCGTAGCGCGGCCAGGGGGTCGCATCTTGTGGGAGCGCTTAGCTCAGGTGCTTCAAGGGTGTGCATGCTAGGAACCGGAGCTGAAGCTATGCCAGGTCCCCGGCGAGAGCGACGAGTTGTCATGTCTGGTCTTTGTCGATCCCCCTTCGCTTGAGGGTAGAGCCGGGTCGAGAACACGACTGACAGGCGGAAGATCGACAACAACATGGTGGGCCAGGCGAGCATCTCATCTGGCCGGGCGAGAACCTACCGATTGGCCGGGTTTACCATGCAAGGACAGGACTGGCTGTAATGTACCTTCTCGTGCGTGAGGGACCTGAGCGTAGTGTAGTGGTGTTCAGCTGGATACACGTACCCACACGGCAGAAGCAAGTATGAGCGACTTGAGCTGCATTGGGCCTGGCGGCTGAGAAGCCACCCCTGAGCGTAGCGTAGAGATCCAGCCTATGAAATCGTGCATATATCAAGCCTTTTTCCGATAGACATTCTGATGGCAGCTCACTCACGCCGTTCACTGCCTCGCACACATTCGTTTTTTGCCCTGCAAAGGGACCACACTCTTTTCTCTTGCTCTTGTTTTTCCCGTTGTTGAACTATTGCGCGCAATAATGCGTTCCACTCATTTGCTTGTGGCCGGCCTGGCAGCCCTTCCGGGCTCCTTGGCTCTGGCTGTGCCTCGAAATGTCGACAATCACGAGCGAGCTGCACCTGGCCTTCAGCACGACGAGATCTACGCTCGGGACAATCCCAACTTTAATTATTTTCCCGGTGGCGAAGAGGTCACCACCACCGACATCGCACCGGTTCAAACTTCAGAGGCACCGGCCGTCACTCCGGTTGTCACTGACACGACCACTGCGTACGCGCCAGTTGAAACCTGGGATACAGTCCCTGAAGAGCCCACTATCGAGGAGCCCACGATTGATGAGCCCCCTGTTCCCACTTATGAGGAGCCCGAGACTAAATACGTCCTGCCGGGAGGCACTGATACTACTACGGCAAACATTCCGGCTGGGACTTCTGATGCTCCCGTCCCTCCTGTTGTCGCTGATACTACCACTACGGATACCCCGGTTGGAACCGGTGATCTATTGAACATCCCTACTGTTATTGAGACCACAACTTGCACGACGACTACCGCACCCGTTCCGGTTGAGACTTCTGATGCTGGAGCCATCCCTCCTGTTGTCACTGACACAACATCCGTCCCTCCTGTGGTCACGGATACCACTGCCGTCCCTCCCGTTGTCACTGATACAGCTGTTATCCCTCCTGTTGCCACTGACACAACGGCCGTCCCTCCTGTGGTCACGGATACCGCTGTCGTTCCCCCCGTTGTCACTGACACAACGGCCGTCCCTCCTGTGGTCACAGACACTGCCGTTGTTCCTCCCGTTGTCACTGACACGACGGCCGTCCCTCCTGTGGTCACGGATACCACTGCCGCCCCCCCAGTTGTCACTGATACGGCAGTTGTTCCCCCTGTTGTCACCGATACTGAGACTCCATACAACACTCCTGTGGTCACGGACACAGCTGTCGTCCCTCCTGTTGTGACTGACACTGCAGTCGTTCCTCCAGTGGTCACGGACACCACGGC
>NAJI01000512.1:47369-179991 GCA_002179835.1 Calonectria leucothoes
GCCATCCTTCCTGTTGTCACTGACACTACGGCTGTCCCTCCTGTCGTCACCGACACAATCGTTCCTCCCGTTGTCACCGACACAATCGTTCCTCCTGTCGTCACTGGTACCGATATTGTCTCTACCACCCCTGTTTACCTTCCTGTCGAGTCTACCGCCTCCGTTTACATTCCTGGTTCTGGCAAGGATACCAGCGTTTACGGCGGTGGAAACGAGGCCGGTGCTACCTACACTGCTCCTCATGACGACAGCTATGGTGGCTACAACGCTGGTGCTTCCAAGACTCGCTCGACCACCTGCACCGAGTCAACTGGCTTTGCCAAGGTCACTCGTCCTGCTGGACACTACGGCAGCTATGATGCTCCCACGCAGACTGTCAGCACAATCTGCAGCACAACCACTTATATTGCTACCAAGTGCCCTTCGTATGCTAAGGATTGCCACGTTGGCTGGGTGACCACTGAGACCAAGACGCTCTTCACCACCGTTCCTTGCGCCCAGTCCACCCAGGCCTCCAAGGCTGCCAAGACTCCCAAGACTCCCTACACCTTCAAGTCTTACGCCGGTGAAGACTGCTCCGATGATGAGGTTGTTTACGTTACGGAGCCTTGCTCGTGCAAGGGCGGTTTCACCTATGTTCCCAAGAAGTGCTCTGGTGGTAGCTGCAAGGGTGTCACCGTGTACAAGCCTGAGGTTTGCACTGACAAGAAGACTGAGAAGATTGTCTACACTGCTGAGCCCTGCGATGGTACCGAGTGCGGCGAGGGCGCTGTTGTGTTCAGGCCTGAGGAAGAGTCTGACTCCACCTATGGTTCTGCCTCTGGCTCTGGTTCCGATGGCTCTGAGTCTGACAGCTATGGCTCCGGTTCCAACTCTGGCTCTGAGAAGTATGGCTCTGGCTCCGACAATGGATCTGGCTCCAGCTCTGGCTCCAACTACGGCTCTGGCTCTGGTTCTGACAACTCCGGCTCTGGCTCCGGTTCTAACAACTACGGTTCTGGTTCTGAGAACAACGGCTCTGACTCTGGCTCTGGCAACTACGGTGCTGGTTCCAACTCTGGCTCCGGCTCAGGCTCTGAGACCTACGGTTCCGGCTCTGGCGCTGGATCCAGCTCTGGCTCTGACAACTCTGGATCTGGCTCCAACTCTGGTACTGGCTCTGGATCCGGTTCTAACAACTATGGTTCGGATGCTGCCACCGGCTCTGGCTCTGGTTCGGACAACTACGGCTCTGGAGCTGCCTCTGGTTCTGAGAACAACGGCTCCGGCTCAAGCTCCGGCTCAACTGGCGGCTCCGGTTCTGAGAACAATGGTTCCGGCTCTGGCTCAACCACCGGCTCAGGATCTGACAGCTACGGCTCTAGCTCTGGCTCTGGCTCTGGCTCCGAGACCTATGGCTCCAGTTCTAGCTCAGGATCCAGCTCTGGTTCTGATTCCGGCAGCTACGGTTCTGGCTCTAGCTCCGGCGCTACTTATGGTGCTGGCTCCGGCCCTGGACATTACAACGGCACCACGACCTTCACCATTCAACCCAGCTCTACTCCCACCTCCAGCTCCAGCAGCTACGGCTCTGGATCCGACTCGGGCTCTGGATCTGGATCTGGTTCGGGCTCTGGCTCTGGCTCTGGCTCTGCCTCCGGCAGCTACTCCACCCCCTCGTCTTACCCCGTCTCGGGCTCCAACAACGTTGCCGTCAGCATGGGCTCGCTCCTTGCTGCCGTCTTCTTTGTTCTTGTTTGAGGTTGCCTAGTTACTTAATTTTATATTGTAAACGAATGACACATATTTTCTTTCTCTCTTGATATTCGCTTGTAAATATACATCTTCTACTTTGGTCGCAACGTTACCTCATTATGATTACCTGACCGCGTTCTATTTATAATGTAGAGAGTTGGGGCCATTATAGATTCTATAGGTATCAGAGTATAGTGAACCTGTCATGGGTAACCAATACAAGTGTCGCATTCATTGGGCTACGCAAATCTTTTCTTGATTCCAGTGCGACTCGAAACATGTTGCCATTGTGCGGACAGCAAGACTTGCACTCCTGTCTAAATATAGTGTGCTTTTCAGTGATAGTAATGCTCCTGGGCGAAAGTCCATATCTGGTGATTTCTAGTAAAAGGCTTTGAGTAAATTAAGAAGCGAGGGCAATGTGGCTATGTTCTCAAATAGCGGGGGTCAATGAGGCAAGTGCATGGGGAGGATATGCCAAGGTGCGTCACCAAAGGGCCTGTTAAAAGCGTGTGGATGACTTTCCGACAACGTAATTGGCACTTTATTTAAAGGAAATCAAATTGAATTCACGCATGTTATTTTTACTGAAAAAAGGAAAGGAACAAAAAGGGCTGTAAGCCCGACTGGGTGGGTGATGCAGCAACCGCACTGCGGTGGTGGGTGGCGCACCAATAGTGTTGAACAAGAGGTTTGGCCATGTGAATCTTTCCACCGCGACTGTAAGGCGACAAAAGTTCGTCTTCATCGAGGTCGCGCTCATTTCCCGTTCTGTTTCCATGCCGCAAAACTGTTGGCCTGCGTTGAATTAGGCTGTTGACTCAGATGATGACAAATATGGGCTCATGATGAGATGGGTCTTGCCATCCCTCAGTCTTGGGCGGTTCTATCGAATCGGTTCTGAATACGAATTTCGATGTTGGAACAAAATCAAGAAAATCACGGGTGCGCTAGAAAAACTCAATCAAGCAATGGCCGAACCAGGTTGCTCCAATGCACTGCCTTTGCGCAATCGAAAGTTCAGAGTAATCGGCTGGATGTCTCCGATTGCTAATAAAGTGGGTTGGCTCTTGAGATGGAGGGGCTGGGCAGAGTCATCATTTGGAAGTCCGAGCAGGGGATAGCGCTCAGCTTCTTACTTGAAAGATTCCCAATAAGCATAAAATAGGCAATGAGCCTAATTCCTACGATCCCATCTTTTTTTTTTTACCGGGTGTCGGCGGTCCAATTGCCGAGCCTTATTTCCGTAGTCGGAGGGCCTTGCGCCGCGATTAATGCCACGAGCCTGGCCTAGTTTATGAAACACAAAACACTTGCCCTATCTCTGCACAGAGCTATCAGAGTTTCGTTTAAAGATTGCGGAGAAGGGCGTTATAGTTTACGTCGCTCACAGATGGCCCATGACCAATGAGGCAGGTGCCGCAGAGCATTGATGCTCCCCGCTCGCCCGCCAAGGCGTCGAGATGCGACCACGGGAGTGAGCAACGTGTAGAGCTTCCCGAAGGGGCTACCGCTGCTCCGGCTGACTCGGGCTCGGCATGATATGACGACAGTGCAAAGCTCAATTCCTAATCCACAGCTTACGCTGCCGTCAGCTCGAGGCCCTGGAAAGGAAGCTCGTCCCAAGGCGGGATAGCATCGCAATGTCTCTTTTGCCGCCTGTGATCGACATGCTCGCCCCCCGGCCGAAACTAGACTTGGATGCCTGGTCGTGATAGCACCATGACCCGGCATCATGGTAACATGGCACCAGGGCACACAGCAGGTATTTATACCGCAGTCGTTCCCGAGCGCTTTTAGGCAAAAAAAAAAAAAAGGACTCTGCTCTTCCCGCACTCCCGGTAGCCTTGTTGAAAAATTCAAGGGAGCTCGCTCTGCCGAGACAACAATGCGTTCCCCGCAGCTTGTGTTCCTTGCCCTGGCTGCCACCGGCACATGGGCCTGCCAGCGCGATTTGAATCCCATCCGCCGACACACTCACCGCCAGCCGCTCTCGAAGCGAAATGACAATTGGCCGCCGGTGCTGGACGAGCACGAGACGCTGCTCGTCAATGCCTTTGACAATGTGTCGATTGACCAGTGGTCATACTATTACGGCCACCAGAACAAGCTGGCCGGCTTCGGAAAGGAGGCTGCCCAGTGGACGGCGGATCGCTGGACCGAAAATGGCTTCGAGTCTCATCTGTCCGAGTACCACGTCTATCTGCGCTACCCCGTGAGCGAGTCGCTTCACTTCACGGGTGCCGACGGGGTCAAGTCAGAAATCAACCTCAAGGAGGATGTTCTGCCAGAAGATGATGTCACCGGCTGGGATGCCCTGTCGCAGCAGACGTTCCTCGGCTATGCGCCCACCGGCAATGTCTCGGCCGAATATGTCTACGCTGGGTAAGACATTCTCCTCAGACATGGTTCAAGGTGAAAATACTGACAGAATCAATAGGCGCGGCTCCATTAACGATTTTGAAAGGCTTGTCGAGCTTGGCGTTGACCTCACGGGCAAGATTGCCCTGATCAAGTATGGAGGTCTGTTCCGCGGCCTCAAGGTGAAGAATGCGCAGGACCACGGTGCCATCGGCGCCGTCATTTTCACAGACACTGGCGATGATGGCAACATTACCGCTGCCAATGGTTACGAGGCGTACCCCGGTTAGTATTTGACTTTTTAAGACTGAGAAATCCACGGCACCAAGGCTGACGATGTTGCTTCAGACGGTCCTGCGAGAAACCCAAGCGCGGTTCAAAAGGGCTCTACCCTCTTTCTCTCCACCTATCCAGGTGACCCTACCACGCCAGGATATGCCTCTCACGAGGGTGTTCCTCGCACAGGAGTCAGCGATGTCACTCCCCAGATTCCTGCCGTGCCCATCTCGTACACTGCGGCCCAGCCTCTGCTGAAGGCTCTGAACGGCCATGGTGTCTCGGCCGAGCAGATTAACCGCACCGGCTGGGCTGGAGGCCTCGACGCCGACTACAGCTCAGGCCCAGCGCCAGGAGTGAAGCTTTCGCTGGATGTTGTCTCTGAGGCTGAAATCAAGCCTGTGCAAAACGTCATTGGTTGGATCAACGGCACCAACGCCGATGAGACAATCGTCATTGGAAACCACCGAGACACTTGGATGATTGTGAGTAACGCACTATTCTCATTTCTGCCCTTTCACATGACCTCTTGCTGACACAATCCGCAGGGAGGCAACGGTGATCCCAACTCTGGATCCGCCATTGTTGTCGAGCTCACCCGCGCGCTTAACAAGCTGAAGGAGGCTGGCTGGAAACCCAAGCGAAACATTGTCATCGGTTCCTGGGACGCTGAGGAGTGGGGCATCATTGGCTCGACCGAGTGGGTAGAGGATCACACCAACTGGCTTACGGAAACCGCCGTGGCGTACCTCAACATTGACGTAGGAGTCAGCGGTCCTCGACCCAACCTGGCCACGACGCCTGAGCTTCAGACCCTCGCAACAGAGACTATGAAAAAGGTCATCCACCCCAACTTTGGCGGCTTCAACATTTCGCTGTTTGATGCCTGGCACGAGGCGACCGAGGGCGTTGTCGAGGTGCTTGGTTCCGGCTCCGACTACACGGCCTTTCTGCACCACGGCATCAGCTCATTCGACACGGGCAGCTCGGGAGGCGCCAATGACCCGATTTGGCACTACCACTCCAACTACGACACGTACCATTGGATGGCCACCTTTGGAGACCCCGGCTTCCACGTGCACGCCTCCCAGGGCCAATATCTCGCCCTGATTGCCTACCACCTGGCCAGTGATGACATCCTTCCCATTGACACGCAAACCTACGCAGTCGAGCTCCGCGCGTACTACGACGACCTTTCCGAGTATTCCGAGGAAGAGGGTGCCAGCCTAGACCTCGCTGAGCTCGACGAGGCCATCAGCTACTTCAAGGAGAAGGCTGACGCCGTCAAAGCCCTGGAGCGTCACGCCATTGAAAAGGATAGTGAGGAGCTCAAGACGCTCGTCAACCACAAGTACCGCGACTTCCAGCGCGGCTTCATATCTCAGGGCGGTCTCCCCGACCGTGAATTCTACAGGCACGTAGTCAACGCCCCGGGCTTGGACACGGGGTACGCCGCAGTCACCTTCCCTGGCATCACTGAGGGGATCCAGTATGCCAAGAACGGCAACTTTACCACGGCCCAGGAGTGGGTGGGCAAGACTGCTAGAGGAATTGTCGTGGCTGCCAACATTCTCAAGCCTTAGGCGCAGCAACGGATAATGTAATGGGTCAACAATTGAAGCTGAGTTTTGGGTTGTATTAATTAAAGAGTTAAAAGAGATATATGAGAAGATGATAAAAATTTATTTGTTTCTTGTAGTTTGAGAAAGTAAAAGCTAGACAAGCGGCCTTGAGTCGTCAGAGTCGCTTGTTCACATGACGGATTCGAATCGCATCGTCAAAACCGTAATGTCGTTGCTCGTTCCCCCACAAACTCCCCGATTAATTGCCCGCCTCCATATTTACCAAACCACACCCTTGACCTGGTTAATCTTCTTGACGTTGATGTCCTTCCACATGAGGACGGAGAAGATGGCAATCGAGTACAAGCAGGTGGCGGCAATCAACATCAGACGCTGGGTGTCGGCGTAGGCGTGGATGATGGCGTTCCTGGTCTCGGATCCGACGGGGTAGCCCGACTGCACGGTAAGGTCGCCGTAGATGCTGCTGAAGTTGGACATGGCGCTCTCGGGCAGGTACTTTGTGAGCTTCTTGGGGAAGATACCGGTCCACATGGCTCCGGCAATGGCATCACCAATGGCACCGCCGATGCTGGAAATCATGCTCTCCATGGCAATGACGGCGGGGATGTCTCGCTGGGTGGAAACGGCCATGACGGTCATCTGCTCGCAGATGACGAGGATACCACCTCCAAAGGCGACAAAGATCTGGCACATGACAATGTATCCGATGTGGGAGTCGGGCTGGCGGAACTGGATCATGAGGCCAACACCCAGGACAGTGAGGGGAACACCAAAGAAGAGAGCCTGCCACTTGAGGCGACCGTTGAGGCGGATAATGACTCCCATGACGAGAGAAATGAAGCAAGAACCGATGGTGTAGATGTTGGTGATGTAGGTGGCGTGGGTGACGGTCTCGTTGAAGACGACAATGATGAAGGAGTAAAAGTAGTTGTCCCAGATGTACCAGGCCGTGTAGATGGTGGCGACCATGGTGTAGGTGAAGAAGACGGTCCTGTTGGCGATGAGGTACCAGGGGATGAAGGTGACGGGGGCGAAGAAGCGCTCCCAGCAGACAAAGGCGATGACGAGGAGGCCGCCAAAGATGAGGAAGCAGATGATGAGGGGCGACTTCCAGGTGTCGGTCTGGTAGGAGTAGAGGGAGAAGGACAGGAGGAAGAGGGCGATTCCGGCGGCGGCCAGGAGGATGCCGACGATGTCGAACTGGATGCCCCAGTAGATGACGGACTGGATAAAGGTGCGGTCGCTGGCGGGCTTCTCCTTGATCAGGCCGGCCTTCTTGGCCTTGAGCTGGTAGAAGTAGAAGAGGGCCCAGAGCGGGGCGCAGACGACGGGGTAGACGATGGCCCAGATGCCGAGACCCCAGCGGAAGCCTATGCCGTCGAGGGCGCTCTGGGCGGCGGGGCCGTAGGCCCAGACGGTGGCCAGGTACGGCGACGAGGCAAAGGCGATCATGAAGGCTCGGCTCTTGAGCGAGGACGTGTCGGCGATGAAGATGGTGTTGGTGAAGTCAATGGTGCTGTAGCCGACGTTGTAGAAGACGAGGGCGGCCGCGTACGTGGTGACGGAGTTGCAGGCGGCCATCATGATGAGGCCCAGCGTCATGATGATGATCATGATGCCGTACGACTGCGGGCGGCCCCAGATGTTCATCAGCTTGGCGTAGGGCAGCTTGATCAGACCGGAAACGAGACTCGACACGATGCCCATCGTGGCCGTCAGCGAGTGCGCCTGGAAGCTACTCGTGATGTAGGGCGTCAGGGTGCTGATGATGCCAGACGAGAAGGCCTGGACGAACGAGACGAGCCAGATGCTAGGATGCGCATGTTAGTCAAAAGTTGAATTGAGCCACCAAGTTGCTACGGCGCAACCACTTTCGTCAACGTGATGAAAACATACAGAATATAGGCCACAATCAGGTCCCTCTTGGTCCACATCTGGGTCACGGCGCGCATGGCCTCGTCACCGTGCTGGTACTCGGTCTGGGACTCCTCGCTCTCGTCGCCCGAGTCGCGAACATCGGGGACCTTTTCCTTGGAGTCTGCGAGGACGTTTTCAGCATCCTGGGGCGCCACATCGTCCTCGACGACGGGCTTGTCGCTGGAGCGAGGGGAGAGTCGGAACTTCATGGTGGTGGTGCTGAGCTGTGGCGAGCTGTGGCGAGCTGTGCTGGCGAGTACGGGAGCTGCAGGAACATCTGGGAGCACGGCCTGGGGGGACGGGAGAGGATATATAACAAAAAACAAAAGGCAGCAACTCGGTTGACATCCCGCGTATCGGGGGGCACAGGGCCCTCTGGCGTGCGCATGGTGACGCAAGGCCCTGCCGGTGGAGTGCCGGGCATTGTTTCTGTTAGCAGATGGTTTCTTCCCATCTCGGCCGCGGCAACGATGCGTGCTGGGCCACTGTTCCGTTCTCGGCTGGCAGGCCGGCACTGGGCAGAGTTTTCCTTCCAGCAGCTCGCACGCTATTACCACGCGCCCAGGGTCTGCGACGGGACGCAGCCAAGACGGTGCGTCCGGGGGCTCTGCTTGGCCAGGCCGGATAGCACGGCAGTTCGCGGACCCGCCCGGCCGTGGATTCGGGCGGGGACTGCACGTACGACGCGAACTTCGAATCGAGTGGGCGCCGTGATCGAAACGGCTAAAGCCCTTCATCTTATCAGATCAGGAGATTATGGTTGTCTAATCCATCACTCGTGCGCACCCGGGCCTAGCGCGCCTCTGCCCAACGCCACCCCACGCACGTCCTCGTAAGCTAAACTTTTGCATTTATCAGATGCCCCAGTGGCCATGAGCAATATTAGCACGACCCACCGTCGCATGGGGGTTCGCCGTGGGCCGCCGTCCAATGGTCGCCGCGGCCTTTTGGGAAAAATCCTTCCATCGCAGGTCTGACCATGGGCTCGGGTTGGTGGTGTCCATCGCAGGGGGCATTTGCCAATATTTGCCCGTCGAGGCAGCCCGCGTCAGCGACAGACCAGGCCAGACCGCACGGCTAATACCATGTCCAGCACTCGCCTCCCACTCTCGCCACCCCCATTCGAGAACGGATCCTTCCACCATTGTGACTGTTGGGCCTATTCACATGCCACTAGCACAAACCATCTGCGAGGGGGGGCACTTCTACAAATTGGGACTCGTGCCCCGAGAGACCTTGATCGTCCGGGAAATCTGTGCCGAGTCGGGATCATCGCCCGTCAACGAGAGCGATGCAGAAAAAATACTCAACCTAGCTGATCCTTCGCCATCGCAGGAACAAAAACAAAAAAAAAGACAACCCCCATCTTCAGCGCACTAGCATTCACCATCGGTGCCGTGAATGCCGTCCCGCTTGGCGAACCGCCCGGCTGCCGAATACTTGTGCGTGCACCGCATGCAGCCGCGTCCACTCCCTCAAGCATAATTTTGACCCTCGTCCAACGAGTGGAGTGCGCTGATGACAAACTTTTAGCTGCTGGGTTACCCCGGTGAGTTGGCAAAAGGAGATGAGAAAAAAACAGCTCAGATGATGTCAAGATGGAAAGCTCGCAATATTCAAATCATTTCTCTTCATAACAAGACGCCATGAATTGTAAGCCCGTATTCTGCCATGTTACCATGACCGTACCTCGTGCGCACTTCATATTTAGCCATACCATTATGCGTGTCGGGAAAAAAGCCTCACCTTGAGCTAGACCGACCAGGGGGTTTTCGGTCCAGGTTTTTCGCATAGAATCAAGCAAAACTTCAAGATAAAATTCAACAATCATCTTCAACGGACGTTGCTTGGACATGCCATGCGTCCCGGCTAGCGTGTGGGGTTTTCGATGCGGCTGATACCTCTTGGCAAAGAGGATTGCGCTTGGCAAGGTGATCATGCTTGGCAAACTGTGCCAGGCCAGGGATTATACACGGATCGAAGCCACAAGCACTGGGCATGGAAGGATTGATCACCAGCATTTTTTCTGGAATAGTTGGAGGTCAGCGTTACAATGATTTTGGGCCATCACGATGCACGATGCACAATTGAGATGGTGCAGTTTTGGCTGAGAGCACGAGTATCATTGGTCAGAGGTAACATGCGAAATACGGCAATTGAAATGGAGCACAAAAACTACGAAGACAATGATGAACAAAACAAAAAGAGTATGAAAGAAGATGCAGTAAAAAAGAAATAAAAAAGCAGACAACAGAGAAAAAACACTGAAACCAAACTTTTAACACACAATTCCCATATCGACTGTGATCGACTTTTTGTTGATCCCCACCCTGTAGCTGATGGCATCTTTGCTGTCCTGTGCGCTCCATGATGCCACCAAAGTCTACTGTATTTAGCCAAGACCCTGTCAAGCTGCTGACGAGTCCATTTCTATTCATTGAAATCTAGCGCATCCCTTTTTGTTGCAAGCGAATCATCAATCTCTGAATAGAGCCCTAATGTTTTGAATCTCAAACAACTTGTCCGGCAAGTCAGATTCTTGGATGCCGTCGTAGTCCCACATGACGTACCCAGTCTCCCAAAAGTTCTTGTCCGAGTAGTTGAACAAAGTGCTGACGTAGGGCATCTGAGGATGCGTGTAGTACCAGGCGCGAAACGGCGCAGAGTCGACGGAATCCATCGGCCCGTTCAGGGGCCGCGCCAGGCCGTTCAGCTGCTCCTGCGTAAACTGGGCCAGCATTGGGTACCGCAATTCGACACCCGGCGGCAGGCTGTCTATCCCTGTCATCATGCGAATCATGTGGTGGTATGGTTTGTGGCGGTGGCTCTTCATGTTGTATGGACGTGTCCGGAAGAGGTCGAACCTGTCGTCGTATTCCTCGGCCCGTATGTAAGTAGCCAGGAACGGGATGCCCTGGCGAAGCTAGGCACAGAAAAACAAACTTGGTCAGACTTTTTTGGCCAATAGTCAACTGAAGAAGAGGCACAACGTACAATCCATTGCATCCGCTTAGACTCGTGTGGCCACGCCATGGATTCACTAGCATCGTCACCCCAGGGAATGTCATATTCAATTTGCCAAAAGACTAAAATATTCTTCTTCTTAGATAGAGGTCGCCTCGGGCGGTGAAATCAAACGTCAAAGTCTTCTTACCCTCTTGTACTTTTCGTTCCAGGTGAGCGTAGGCGCAAGCCATCTGTTCATTGACCCAGGCCGAAAACTGAGAAAAAAAGCGCTTCTCCAGCTCATCCTCAAAGTCCGAGTTTCTCGGTGCATTGTTGGGACACAGCAGGTTGGACATGAGCTGGTAACGCATGAAGCCTCGGTCTAGACGGAAGCGCTCGTCGACCGACAGCGTGGGCGAGTGCTTGACCTGCATCTTTTCTGACCAGACGGGGAGCGCGTCCTCGGCGAAATTCCGGCCCAGGAACTCGACGTCGGTATACAGGCGGCTCAAGTAAGCATAGTCAGACAGCGGGAGACGAATCAGACGAGCCCAAGTGACTTGCTCGTCCAAGATGGACTCCTTTAGACGGTCCAAAAGGGCCCGGAGCTCGTCCTCGTTCTGCACGTCATTCATGCGCTCGGACTCGAGTATGGCCATGGCAAAGGGGAGCGTGTTGAGCGGGATCTGGTTAGTCATGACGGTCGTGGTGACGGCGCGGAAGTTGTCGACAAAGGCGTCGTGAAACAGGCGATGGCTCAGGATTGCCCGGCCGAGCTGCGGAATCGTGTCGACATTTTCGAGCACCTTGGCAATGACGTGCAACGGAAGCTTCTGCAGAGGGGGAACTAATGCGGGCTCCATCATGACATGGACCTTGACCTTTCCTTCCGGGCTTGTTGCTGCGAGGGCAGTGGGGAGAGCAGACGGGTACAATGATTGCGATGCGGGGAACAGCAAACTAGCTTCATGTACTCGCACGAGAAGAGCGCCCAACGGGAATCAGGAAATTGCTACTTTGATGCCCAAGGCGCTTCCGAGGCATTAGTAATCCCCGTTGCAACCTATGTGCAATTGTCGGCCAGTAAGGTGCTCCAAGTGACCATGTTCCGACCGTTACCGTCACAATTTACCCCTCCTCGGTACCAGATTGTCTCACCTTGGCGCAGCCACTGGCCATGCGCTTTTTGCAAAAGAAAACCCGTTGTCTGAAGCAATAAGCATGTGCATCAAGCTTCTCGTATCTTTACCCGTCGGATTGGCGCCCTAGGAGAAGATCAGCCGAGCTAGACCAGTCGGCGTGCATTAGTCGCACTCCATCTCGACCTCACACCATCTTTGCGCGCTAGGGCTTCTAAACTATTGGCAGCCATGGCTGATAATCTTGGCAGCAACCTGGGAAGGTGAGAAGGAGGGACACGGCTGAGAGTGTGCTCAACTGGGAACCCACTCTTCGCTCAAGAATAGTGCTGCGGCATTGTATAGATGTGTTGGAATCAACGGGCACAAGGTTGCAAAGATTGGTGGGTTTGCTTTGAATTTAAATTTTATTTTTAAATTCTACCTGGTATTTACATCATCGCATAAACAATCAATACCGTTAGTATCTCGAAGGGCTGTGCAAAATGCGGGGAGATCCGGACCGCAGCCTCCTTTCCAATGTATCGTAGGTATGGAATGATCAAAATAACCAACCATCGCCTTATGCTTCACCCCCTCCGCCTCCAGCATTGAAAACATCTGGGGCGGCTTCTGCATTCGCAGCCAATTCCTCAACGCTTCGTCTCAACATGTACGGGTCCTCGGCAAAGCCCTTTTGCCACACCCTCCCTTCGTATTCAGACTCGATTGGCTTCATCCCCGTGGCCTGGAGTTGCTTGGCACGCCTCTCCACCGTGCCCCACACTCTGAGAATGTTCTCTCCAGCCAGCAACCGAACCTGATCATCAGTTGCACCGCGCTGCATTACTAGCTCAAGCAAGCTCGGGTATTTTGAGACATCCTCAAGGCCGATGGGAGCGTACGACATGCCAAAGAAGTCGCTTCCAATCCCCACACACTCCCACCCGCAGACGTCTGCAATGTGAAAAATGTGGTCAACAACGTCGTGGATAGTGACCTGCTTTGGATTCTTGACGTTGAGGAATGCATTCATGAAAACAACCATGACAATGCCGCCATTCTGCTTCACCAAGCGCAGGACATCGTCTGGAACATTTCGAAGATGCGGCTCCACGCCGTAAGCCCCAGAGTGGGAGAAAATGACGGGAGCCTGGGCCACGCCAATAACATCCCGCATGGTTTGGTGGGACACATGGGAAAGATCAACCATCATTCCGATTCGGTTCATTTCTTTGACTGCATCATCGCCAAGCTTGGTCAAACCTTTGTCAGAGCTACCGCCTGCGACAGTAGACGCTGCCATAGCAAATGCATTATCGCAGTTATGCGTCAGGGTCAGATATCGAGCTCCCAGTTTATGCATTTGGCGTATACTAGCAATGCTGCTGCCGACCTGGTGACCACCCTCGATGCCAATCATGCTAGCGATCCGCCCGGCTTTGAATGCGCGTCGCGCACATGCAGACGTATCGCAGTACTCGAGTTCCTTTGGGTGCTCACTGATGAATCGGCGGGCGACGTCTATTTGCTCAAGAGTATCTCGAACTATCCACTGTCGCACCATCAATACCATACGGCTACGAATTATTCCAAGAGAGACTCACCGAAGCATCTTCAAAATGTTTCTGGTTCGCATCACAATCCACAAACACACTCCAGAACTGTCCGCCAACCATTCCTTGCCTCATCCTCACCAAGTCGGTATGACCCAGCAGTCGGTTTCTGAAGTCAAACTCGCTGCCATAGATTTGATTGTGCAGCTCGAGTCGCAGCAGTAAAGGGAAATCGTTGTGACCGTCAATCAATCTTGGCGACAATTAACGAAGCGGCACCAAGCATGCTAATGCAGTTCAAACTCACGGTGTCGTTTTCAGAATGTGCTTCGTTCGCCCAACGTAGTCCGTCTTCTCGCAGGGCTGTTCTCCAGGCCAAAAATATGCCAGAGGACCGAGCAAAAATGCACAAAATCCAGCAATTACAGGAGCACGAGCACGCATCCACCACGCCCCGGGCGGGGGTTGCGGGCGATGCACGAGGGCTCGCCCATCACCAGGCGTTTGCGTAGCATTGTTACAGTCGCCATCCCGTCTCTTCAGTGAAGGATCCAGACTGTTGTCCATTTCATAAAGGCCGTAAATTATTTATCAATCACAATCAAGCTGAAGTTTGCCAATAAATACTTCAGTGCCATGGTGAGTCATTGGTCAGTCAGTCTTTGTAATTGTGGAGAAGGCTTAGTGATCTCAGCCTCGGCACTCTCCGTGCTCTCTGGAGAGATGTATGGAACGATTGGCTGTACATGCGCGCGCCTGGCTGGAATCTTTATTGGAAGCAGCGCGTAAGAAGCTCACAGAATAGGTTATGGCTGTTTTGCTGCCTAAAGACACCATTTGCCTCTGCCTGAATGCTCGACATCTGCCCAGAAAAGTTTCTCTGGGATCCTGTCGTCAACCACTCTCCCGCCGGTGAATTGAACTCTTTCTCTTTGGAAGGCGCACAGAGTTTGTTAGTTACATTCTTTTCATTTGGCGGCTGCCAAGAAAGCTGCATAAGACAGAAGTGACCACAGCTGATCGTGTTGAACGGTCACGTGCCCTTGACATGACTGGAATGTTAACACATCACGTATTTGAGGGAATTTTACCTTCTATTAGCTAAAGTCTCTCCTTTTCCTCTTCATCAAACAAATTGAATCTATTCAGGTCATTGAGGCCCTTAGTATTGCTTGGTCAATTGCACCCTATGTGCCTTAGTTTATCTGTTTAACAGATCGACCCTCAACTCCGCATTCATCTTCCCCAAGACGCAGCCGATCCCATCACAATGGAATCAGGGACGATCACCCAGTCGCTCAATCATGATGAATATACTGTGGGATGGGTCTGCGCTCTGCCCAAAGAGCAGACCGCGGCCACGGCCATGCTGGACCAAAGACACAACCCTCCCGCCAAGCCACAGAATGACCCCAACACATACACAGTTGGATCCATCGGCAAACACAATATTGTCATAGCTTGTCTGCCGAAAGGGAAGATTGGAACTAATTCAGCAGCGGCTTCTGCGACTCAGATGGTGCGCACATTTCCGTCCATCAAGGTCGGCCTCATGGTTGGCATCGGCGGTGGAATTCCATCATCCGGGGTTAGACTCGGTGATGTAGTCGTCAGTTCACCCACAGGCCAGTTTCCGGGTGTGGTCCAATGGGACTTCGGCAAGGCCAAAGGAGGCGGTGGCTTCGAGCGAACTGGATCGCTGAACAACCCGCCGACCTCGCTGCTTACGGCCCTGACGAAACTAGAGACGGAGAATGAGTTGAACGGTTCTCAGATACCCAAGTATCTGGAAGAACTGAAAGAGAAATGGCCAAGATTGATACCAAAGTATATTCGGTCCGAGTCACTAAAAGATCCCTTGTCCGAGCCAGTGCCGAGCACCACGACGAGCACGGCGGTTGGCAGAGACAAGAGGCAGCCCGGAGAAATCCGCGTCCATTACGGCCTAATCGCATCTGGTAACCAAGTGATAAAAGACGCTGAATTTCGTGACAAGCTGAACGACAGTCTTGACGGGATGGTGTTGTGTGTCGAAATGGAGGCAGCAGGCCTGATGGAATTCCCCTGCATCGTCATCAGGGGCATTTGCGATTATGCTGACTCGCAAAAGAACAAAGAGTGGCAGGAACATGCTGCAGCCGTAGCTGCGGCGTATGCGAAGGAACTGCTTCAATATGTTCAGCCAGGCGACATCAATGGAGAACTTCCAGTCAGAGAGATACTTAGCCAAGGCGAGTAGGTTTTATATTCAAGCTAGAAATGAGTTCTAATATTAGACATAGTTTGTGAGGCTGTGTCTGTAATTGAAGACAATACGACATATACTCGGGCCAAGTTGAACCAGAATGAAAATATTGGGGTTCTCAATTGGCTCACGCCCATCAACTATGGCCCGCAGCAAAGCGACTACCTCAGCAGACGCCAATCAGCAACTGGGAATTGGTTTCTTGAGGCGAAAGAGTTCCAGGATTGGCTAGCTGAGAGAAACCAGACGCTATTCTGCCCAGGCATACCTGGGGCCGGAAAGACGATACTAACGTCGGTTGTAGTCGATTTCCTCAATTCAAAGTTTCACAACGACTCAGAAATCGGCATCGCATACATCTACTGTAACTTTCGACGGCACCACGAGCAGAAGATTGGTGATTGTCTGGCGAGTGTGCTGAAGCAGCTAACTCAATGCCGGTCTTCATTGCCAGAAAGCGTAAAAAGCCTTTACGATCAGCACGGGACTAAGAAAACTCGACCACAGCTCGGTGATATTTTGGAAGTCCTTCAGTCCGTGGCGGCGATGTATTCGAGAGTCTTCATTCTCGTGGATGCACTTGACGAATGCACAGAATTAGATGGATGCCGGTCGAGATTCCTCTTGGAACTTTTCAACCTTCAGACACAGCATGGGATAAATATTTTTGCAACATCGAGATTCATTCCAGAGATTTTGGATCAATTTCAAACGAGTCGATCAATCGAGATTCGTGCAAACCCCGACGATGTGGCAAGATATCTGGAAGGTCATATAGGGCAGCTACCATATTTCGTCAGGGAAGACCGACAGCTGCAAGAAGAGATTGTGGTGGGTATCTTAGAGATGGTCGATGGAATGTAAGTTCTCGTAAAAAGAAGAGCCACGCAGCTAATAACGGCCCACAGGTTTCTCCTGGCCCAGCTCTATCTTGGCCTGCTGACTGATAAGCTGACACGAAATGATATCCGAGGTGCAATGGGGACGTTCCGGAAGCAAAGCCAAGGATTAGGCGAAGGTCAGAAGGATCGAATCCTCGCTGGTGCTTATGAACAAACCATGGAGAGAATCAACGCACAAGTGCCAGGAAAGAAGGCACTTGCCATAAAGGTCTTTTTATGGATTACGTACGCAAAGAGACAGCTTACTACATTAGAACTTCGGCATGCCCTCGCAACAAAGACGGGAAAGTTTGAGTTTGACCGTGGTGACCTAACAGACATTAGAGACATACTATATGTATGCGCTGGGCTAGTAACGCTCGAGAAGGGGAATAATATTATCCGGTTGGTTCACTATACGACGCAGGAATATTTCAAGCAAACACGAGAACGATGGTTTGAGGACCCAGAATCTGTAATCACGACAACTTGCGTTACCTACCTCTCATTCACCGTCTTTGAGACCGGAGTTTGTGAAACGAAGCACGGGTTTATAATGCGACTGTGGTCACATCCGTTCTATAATTACGCCTCGTGCAATTGGGGACACCATATTCCAAAGGATAAGACACCAGATGGAGTCATCGGCTTTCTTAGGAGCAAAGCTAAGGTCGAGGCATCGAGTCAAGCGCTCATGGCCGCCAACCATAATCCAATTAACCGAGGTTATAGTGATGAAGCACCAAGGGAAATTACGGGACTACATTTGGTAGGATTTTTTGGGTTGGGCGAGGTTGCGGCTACACTCCTTGAATCTAAATCCAACCCAGATGCGGAGGATAGCCAGGGGCATACGCCACTCTGGTATGCTGTTCAGAATGGACATCAGGGCGTTGTCAAGTCTTTACAAACAGCAGGAGCTAATTTTAATGCTACTAATATGTATGGACGGACTGCGCTCCATATAGCTGCTGAAAAAGGCGATCCTGAGGTTATCAAGAAGCTGCTAGAAGCAGGAGCTAATGTTAATGCTACTGATGGCAAGAAATGGACTGCGCTCCATTTAGCTGCTCAAAAAGGCGATATTGAGGTTATCGAGAAGCTGCTAGCAGCAGGAGCTGATATTAATGCTACTACTGGGTGGGGTGGATGGACTTCGTTCCAGGTAGCAGCTATGCAAGGCCATGTTGAGGCTTCCGAGAAGTTACTAAAAGCGGGAACTGATGGAGACTGAATCTACTGTCTTAACATGTTGGCTGTTTCCTGGTACCCGAAATTCTGCGGGATCATGGGAGATGTACTTGAAAATGTCGATGACGAATCTCTGACCGACGATGACCTACTAAAGCTCATTGAAGCCACCAAGACTCTCAGAGAAATAGCACCATTCGAGGCGCTCATGATGCGAGCCTTGAACCGAAATACGTGGAAGATGGTTAAGAATCCTTACCATAAAGCGGTGCTGGCTGGCAGCTCCAAGGTCGTGGAGGCCCTGAGGAAGCATGGAGCGGACCCGACTGGCCTCGACGAAGACAGCTGGTCTTGTGTGGACTACGCCACCAGGCTTGGTCACCTGAAATCGTTGAGTAGTTTCGACGACCATTTTCTGCAACATGCGAAGACAGAGCATGCAGGATTGCAGCATAAGCTTCTGATGATGCTACTTTGGCATGATTTTGAGCAAAGTGTACTAGTTAATCACTGCAGCATCTCTAATCATCAGGAATGCATCGGAATTCACGGTAAGCTGGCCCTTTGCCTCTACACTACTGTATCAAGACTTATTCGCCTTTGGCAGAAGTTCAAGTCCACAAAAAGTCGGATAGCAGCGACAGAGTCTGCATCCAAAGCAAGCGCTGCGTTCCCCCACCCTCGGCGTCGAACAAACACTTCTACTTTGAGATTACTATTCTGAAAGATTCGAGCTCGAGGTGCGTTGCTATTTTAATATATCGTTAGCTAGACCTATAAAAACTCACAATTCTATGCAGGGCTCTGGGACTTGGCTTCTGCGGTGAAAACGTCAGTCCTAATCAGATGCCAGGCTGGTTTGACGGATCCTGGGCCTACCATGGGGATGACGGGGAGCTATTCATCGAATCTGGTAGGGGGACCGCACCTACTTCAGACTTTGGGGCTACCGGGAAATTTGATGTTGGTGACGTCGTCGGTGCCTGCCTGAACTTGGAGACGGGAGAGGGATTCTGCACCTTGAATGGCAGGAAAAAGAATATGGGTGGGTTGCCAAATCTCGCGAGGAGGTACAGACGCGTGCCAGTTACGTATAGTATACTGACTACAACATAGGAGATGCTTCTGAGCGAACAAAGCTAAAGATTGTAAAGATATTTCCCTGTGTTGGATTTGATACCGGCGAACAGGGCATAGGGCTCCAATTTGTGGTTAATTTCGGGGCTTCATCTAATCATCCTTTTATGTATACAGGGCCCTTTTATTGATCCTCAATGCCGGAATCATTTCCTTGCTTGTCCTTTCTGTTTTCACTTGACGATATCGTGGAGGCTCAAATAATTGGAATTTTAGGACGACATGATAATGCGCAAATTATCACAATATCGAAGTCTTCGTGGCAATACGGTCGTGGGGTAGTTGCAGGTGCGACCGTCGTCGGCACAGCTGACTCGGATCATGCGATTCAATTGGCTCATTATTCTTTTTTTTTTCTTTCCTTTGGATGTCACTGACCTTTTTGACGAGGAACACGACAGACGCATTCAACAGAGTTTTGTTTTCCGCGCCCGACATAGAGGCTTCGTGGTGCGACTTATTGACTTATTTATTAGCTGGTTAGCAAAGTTAGCCATAGCTAGTTAGTCATAGGCTGGTTTCTCCCGGGGAGTAGCGGGCCCGGGGAATAGCGGAACCGGGGAGTGGCGGGAGATCGTCTCGCCGCACCTCCGAGGCCAACCTGTGCCGTGTCTCGTGACCAATCAAGATAAATTGAAATCAACTTGGCAAACCTTCATCAGCTAATTGGTCACGGGGTAATCTGCTATGCCTGCACGGCCCTGAAGTCTGGACCTTGGTGAGAACCGGCTTAAAAATCGCACCCTTCGCACCCTGATCTTCCGTAATGGCCTCGTTTAACGTAAACGTGTTCTGTCCTCTAGACATACCGCATAATCTGCAGTAGCTCGACAATTCATTCCCCTACACTAGGGCATTACCCCAACATTATCGCTCTATACATCAAGACTTTTCGTACCTCACACAAGCAAAGCCACCCTTGATCTATTTTTTGTGTGAAGCACCGCTCGTGAGTGAAGCCACTGGCGATATGTCGTGCGTCTCTTGCGGCTTATCAAGAACATGAACATTATCTATAAACACCCACGCCAAACCCCGAGGTTCAAGCCTTGTTATAGAGAAGTCTTTTGGATGCCGGCAGCAGCAGTGTTACCTCCGAAGGTTTTCCTATGATCTGGAAATGAGGTAGATGACTCTGAAGCGTTGAGCACACAAAGTCTTCGTGGGTATTGGAACAGTTGCTCCCGACTTAGCAACATATTCAAGTGGCCGACAAGCCATTGCTACGTCACCAGTCGTGGTAAAGCCCCGCTGTCCTTTTCCATACCAAGGCAGCAAGGGAACCCTGGTTGTTGAAGATTAACTGTCTATCCCCGCATCGCTTTCTGCTCATTCAAATGGCCAGGAACCGCGAAGCAGAAATACTGCTACCACGGAAATGGTTTTCATTGGGACTTGAATGGTATAGGTATAGATATTGTGACCGTAAAGCTCCAGAATGGCGTGATTTCTTGCGGAGACATTTTGAACCATAGTATAATTGGACGAGATCTAACGCAACGAGGCGCTCAATTTCCACGAGATGTGGGTTACCCTTCAAGGTCCGCCTTGTGTCCAAACAGCCACAAGCTCAGCAATCCCAGTCAAAACCACACCAGAGTCGTCGCATTAGGGCCATGAATTTTACCACACGCACATCTCATCGGGGCCTAATTATTTCCCAATGAATTAGGTAATCGGCCGACTGGATCTACTAAGCGACCGGGAATTTATTCCCTATTGAATCTGACCCCATCTTCCGGCATTCCCCGCTCATCCAAAAATTGCCACGACACGCAAAGCCTAGTGACAATACAGAAAAGGCGGCATGACACCAGCAGATATTCCTCCAGATGGGCAAGATTCGGGCCAAAAAAGGTCAAGAGTAGCTGCCATGTATCAGCGCAAAAGAGCCATAGCGGCATGCCAGCCCTGTCGAACCAGGAAGACCAAGTGCGACAATGTAAAACCTACATGTGGCTTCTGTGCGCAGCATGGCGCTCAGTGCATTTATGCAGACTACCGAAACGATCATTCCTCGTACGTTGTCACTTCCACATCTCCAACAGTGTATCTGCTTATGCTCACGGGTCCCTGCGGCGAAGGTTTGACCCAGCAAGTCTGGCCATATTGGAACGCCTCAATCACGTTGTTTCACTCCTAGAAAAGGACGAATCCAAATCATCACAGCGCCAAGACAGCTCACAGCCTTCAGTGCCAGATGTTTTGTCTTTCAATCAGCACACCGATTTGGAGGACCCGGATCATGAACATGCTATCCTGGAAGAAACGCCCAACTACCCCGCCGCCCAAAACAATTGCGAAGGGGTTCTTCAATGGCCTATCTTCCAAGAATACATGCTAAACATTGACTCATTCATTAGAGAATCGAGAGAAGATGAGCCAGGTGCAGCAGAGCCAAGCCCAGAAACAAGGATCCTTGGACGCGGAATTCAAAAAGAGGACTTTGTCCCACTGTCAAAAAGGTTTTTGGCATACGTCCATACCAAAAACCCCATACTTGATGTTGAAGAGTTCTCTGTTTATGTAAAAGAGGCTGCCAAGGCTGGGTTGAAATGGAAAGGTCCTTCGTGTCTCGTGGTAAGCCAGATCTGCATTCTCCTTTATCTCGGTCGCATTAACGTGAAGACTCCTGCTGTAGCTCATTGCCTGCGCACTGGGGTGCCTTGCTACACCCCTCCCGGAAGGAGATAAAAACGATGATAGCCAGGCAAAGTCGGCAGCGATGCTAATCAACAAAAAAACAAGCGAAGAATACTGCCTCGCCGCCACAAAGCGACTTGGTCAAATAAGGCCTTCGTTGCTCTACATACAATGTCTATTCTTCCTCGGCGTCTTCGAAATGTATCGACTGGATTCTCTCCAAGCTTGGCATTATTTCAATCTTGCTTGCGTGCAGTTCCGAAATCTTCACTGGAGGCAGCGCCACTTCTCTACCATCAACATGGCGCAGGTCCCTCGACAACAGCAGCGCATGGAACAAAGACTTTATTGGTCCTGCATGAAGGCAGAATGGTGATTGGCAGTAGTTCTAAATATTCATATTCCCGCTGACGCCTGATATAGTGAGCTGAGATGCGAGATATCTGTTCCTGCAAGTGGGATAAATCAATTCGGGTTCCCAAAAATGTTTCCTTCGCCTCCGAATGGACTTTCAACGCCAT
Source organism: Calonectria leucothoes (assembly GCA_002179835.1). Classification (NCBI taxonomy): domain Eukaryota; kingdom Fungi; phylum Ascomycota; class Sordariomycetes; order Hypocreales; family Nectriaceae; genus Calonectria; species Calonectria leucothoes. The sequence continues at coordinate 69,479 of NAJI01000512.1, forward strand.
CTGATCATCCAGATGTTGGCAAGTCTTCAAACTCTATTGGACCGGAAGAAGAAAAAGGTTGGTTCTATTACTTGGCCGAGATATCCTTTCGACGAATGATGAATAGGGCTTTTGCATCTCTAGCCAAGAAGGGAGTGGCAGGTTGGATTCAAAACATAACTGAGAATTTGAAACACTGTGAGGCAATTAACCAACAATTAAATGCTTGGTAAGCGTCTCCAAGCTTCTGTCTTCAAGGCCTTGTTTTAGTAATAAGGGAATAGGTGCTCTCACATCCCACATCAAATACGTTCGGATGACAGCGACGGTTTCAAGAACGAATTTGCCCACTTCATCAGCGGCCGAGCATTCACGTTGATGGAATGGATTCACCGGCCCTTTTTGTATTACATCATACATCAGCCTGCAGATGACCCATTCATTGCACAAGCCTTGCCCTTGGCTAAGAAATGTCTCCAGCTTTGCGTTCAGACTCAATTGAGGTGTTATCCTTTTTATCGGCATCACGGTACCTGGTACTTTGCGCGCAACTCAATGACCAGAGCTCTCTTGATTCTTGCAGCAATCAAGAGCGAGAAATTGGATCCTCCTGTTGGATGGAGAGAGGCATTGGATTCTGCATTACGAATTCTGGTGTTCTGGGGAGATGAGTGTCCAGATTTAAAGAGCGCTGCGGATGTTTTGACGGCTCTGATATCCGAGCTGGCTTAATTCATATCTTCTACATGATCTATCTCATAGTCTAAAATTCTTTTGGTCAAGTTCTTGAAGCAACACGATTAGATGAACGTCGTTATCGACTCATTGAGCATAAAATTCAAGAACGGGTCAATGTATCTAAGCAACATACAAACATGGTTAACTAGATCGCTCAACCTGCGCCAGGCTTACGTCGCGTTTCTCGCTTGCTCTATCTTCTGTTTGGTCAGCTGTGGCATCGTGGCACATTTCCAATTTGCTGTCCGTCGTTCCCGTAGACTTTCCCTCGAATATTTCTGCAATTTCTTCCAGTGTATGGCCCTTTGTTTCCGGGAATAAGAACCAGATTACAACCAAGAGGAATGCCAAGATACAACAGAAGACGATGTAATACTTCCATTTGATGTTTTCCATGGCGATTGGGTTCACTTGGTTTGCGCATATGAGGCTTACATATGCAGACATGTAGCTGACGGACAACCCCCGGCTGCGCAGAGTGTATGGGAAAATCTCGACTGGATATGCTTGGAGCATCGGTGTCCAAGCAATGTCGTAGAAGAAGTAAAAGATAAATATGAAGCCCACGACGGTTTTTCCAACTGTTTCACTGCCGCTCTTTATAAACTGCGCTGTGAGGACAGTAAAGATGATGTAGCTGCACAGCATTCCGCCGGTGGAAGCCAAAAACAGCGTGCGCCGTCCGAGGCGATCCACCATCAAGGCTCCCAAAAATGCGGCGACAAGCCAGTTGAAAATCTGCAACAAGCCGTTTATAAGAGTCTGGTCCTTGACCTCGGTAATGCCGATGGTATTGAGAACAAGTGTAATGTAGTAGCTCAAAACCGCTACGCCATTGAACTGACTAAACCAGCCGACGATAAAGGCAATGAGGCTTCGGCGCCGGTTGGCTGGTGTTCGGATCAGATCCAACGGTGAGGTTGAAGACAAAATTTGGGACTCTAGGGCGAGAGTTTCTTGAACCTCGTCAATCTCAAACTTGACGAGCGGAGATTCGAGATTTCCGCCTGCATGGTGCTTTGCAAATATTTTGCGTGCCTCTTCGACCTTTCCCTTGGAAACAAGATACCTAGGAGACTCGGGAAGAAAGAGAGCCCCCACCAGCTGGATGACTGGAAGAGCGCCTTGGAGCAGCGAGGGAATCCGCCAACTCCACGTCGACTCGATTTTGAAAGTGCCGTATGTAGACCACGCGGCGAAAATGGCACCAAAATACTTTTTCAAAACAGTTAGGGCGTGATTTTTGCAGACAGTTAAAATGGTTAGACTCACAAAGAAGGTATTGTACATGGCCGTGATCTTGCCTCTGTGCGTCGGATAGGCAAGCTCGGCAATCAAGATGGGGCTGGGCTGGCCGATAAAGGTTGTGGAGAATCCCAAAAGCCCTCTGGCTGCTAAAAATGTCCCAAAATTGCGGGCCATGCCTTGCATTATGGAGAATGCCACGCAGCCAACAAGACCAGCTAGAATGGGAACCTTGCGGCCAAAGCGATCAGAGACGAGCGTCACGATTGGAAGTCCCACAACTTTGCCGAGGGGGTCCACGGCGTTCATGACTCCTAGTACGGCCCCCGTAGGGTTGTCAAAGTAGGTCCGCCACTGAGGAAGGGTCTGGAGTCCATTCATCATTGATCCTAATCGACTATTGTCAACGCTGGCCGCGCAGTCAATCACACCGCTTACCATCATAGCCAATCGATCCTGAAGACAGTAGAGGAACCAAAAGGATGAGGTTTAGGCGAAGCATGTACCACGTGCGATACCATGGCTTAGGGTTTTCTGGAAGGACCTAAATGCATCGCGTCAGGACGGTGCGCCAACTCAAGATAGTTTTGTTCCCTACTGCCGCCAGCTTTGAACCAACAATCTCCTTGTCTCTCTTTTTGGACACCATGGCGAGCAACTATCTGGGAGTAGATTGGCGGGCAAAGACACGAAAAGCAAACTGATGCGTGACAAGACTAAGGACGGCAACACAAGCTCGCTCGCACAAATAGAGGATGATTCAAGCTTAAATCCATCTCGACGCCTCAGAATAGCCGCCGCCATCTACCTAAGCGACCGCAATAAGGCTAAATTAGAGTGCGACACTAAAGCATACGGATCTTGTTTGAGCCAAGCCGCGGGGAATCAATCCTTCGTTCCTCGTCCCCACGGGGAAAGCGTTCGCGGCGAGCCTTGGCACCAATGCGATGCTGCAAGCGGAGGCCACAATCACGCTACCTCGGCAGCTAGCGTGGCATACGAACTGGAGTCAGGCTGACCTGCGAAAATCAGCAACTAATGAAACCGCCTGGGGAGTTCCGGAGAGTGGGGCAGGCCCGGCTAATCCCCGATCCGCGACTCCCCGGACGAACATTCTGGGAATGGGGTCAAAAGTTGTTGGTTTATACGTATAACGCGAGTCTTACCCATGTGACGCGCCACCGGTAATCCTTTTCCTTATCTTGAGCGCGCGTGAGGCATTTTAGTGGTATATGGATGGTCAAGTTTAAAAGGCAAGGGTCTTTCCCCTCAGTTGCAAAGACTTGGCAAAAATTCGGCTTTGGTCCCAGGCAATTCCGAATACGCAGGCCAACCAATCAACCGGCTCAGGAAATATATAATGAGATGGAACCGAGATGGCGTGCTCGAAGATAGGTTTGTTCAAATACTATTCTCGCGTCGTTGAAGGTGTTTGCTAATGGGAAAGCCGACATTCCAGTCACAGCCAAGTAACGGTATCAACTTTCGCTAAACCCATCAATGGAGGTCTAAATTTCTCATATGCAAGTGCACGATGGGAGAAGAATGAAGCTCTTGATTGCAGACTTTTGGTGTTTTTTCTCCCGAGAATTTTCGCATACAGCTACCCTGGAGCCGCACCTCGATTACGCCATGTCATGAATTCTTCGCTACCCAACGCTATCTTCGTGTCAACAAAGCGAATGACTTGAAACTCCAGGCCTCATATTAAGATGCGATTCATGCCTCATGATGGACATCTTCATCTTACTAATGCTCATGATTCATGATTCTTGAGACCAATTCACATTGATGACATTCAATCCATCGGCAAGTGAGACATCGCCAACCGTGTTAGCGCGGCTACAAGTGGCACATCGAGAGGCGACTCTTACGATATTTCGGCCAAATTTTGCAACCGTGGCCATGCTCGCCGTCTCGATAGGTTGACATGGTTACCCAGCAATCTCCCGTCCTTGGCCAAATGCTTCTTTTCGAAGGCAAGGGAATAGGAGAGGAGCAGGGGATTCGCAGCGGCCAATAGCAGCCCCATGATTTGGCGTGTCGCACAAGCCGGCGCTGTGGAGACGAAGCGAGCACTGCCGCAAAAGACTGGGTCCTACCATGGAGAGTGCAACTCATGTTTCACCGGAAACCGAGCGCGAGCGGACGAAGAAACCATGCATAACATTTTTCACTGTGCAAATTGATGCCTGGACCAGGGATGTCTTGAATTGTGGGAATCCCGTGCGCTTATCGTGATCGACAAATCCACCCGGCTTTTTTTATAACTGCGGCAGGCTTGAATCTTATAGCGACGCATCCCGGCGTGCCGTTGCAGCAAGCACAAACGGTTTGCAGGAGTTGACATTCCAATGAATACCACCTCGTTACATAATTTCGGTGGCCTTTTAGGCAAAGGTTCTTTCTGATGCTATCAAGGAACCCAGGTTTATCTCGGTTGTCATTTATGCAACCTGCCCAACATGGTCGCGGCTCCGGAGCATATTGCAGCTCATTCGTGAGGTGAGGGCAAATATTTACCACCATCCCGTTCTCATGTGTGCAGGTCGAATTTGGCATGTCGTCAACTGTCACTGGTGGTCCACAAGGAAGGCTCGGTATGCAGGGTTGGAACGCAGGCTGACGTCGACTGTTCCAAAGAAGAAGCACATGAAGGACGCACAGACGGTCCCAAACATGGTCCAAATTCGTGCCAATTTCGGTTTGTCATTTTGGGTTTGGAGTCGGGCAGCTATAATACATTTTGGCTATAGGGGCGTTAATGAGCAGTTCAAATCCACGCGGCAGTGCAAATCCGGGCAAATGCCGGCAAAGCAGCAAAACGTCAGAAGCACGTGATGTTGACGTTTTGTTTGGGCCTAAGGTCTCCACAATAGCAGCAAGCTTATCCGTAGCTGGCCAATTGCTGCTCAAACAGGCTAGATTGGCGTGCTTGCCTGCATGCTTCCTTGGCCTGGTTTTTTTTTTCCTGCTCCAGCATGAACCAAGGGTGACGTTCAGCCAAATCTCAACGAGCACCAGCACCGCCTGGGACAGAGAGAGAGAGAGAAAGTCGCTTCGCCTGGCATGGACAATCCCAAGCGTCAACGCCAGCGCCGTCGCGGCGGTGGTGGAGGAGGTGGTGGAGGAGGCGGTAGAGGCCGCGGAGGGCCTGGTGGTGGTGGTGGTGGCGGCGGCGGCAGGCGAGGAGGCCATGGGCGCAGGCCGGGGAACCAAGACCACAGCGAAGGTTCGCCATTCACGGCCGACGACAGCCCACGCGTGGAGCCCGTGTCCGCTCCCGATGCCGAAGTCTCGCAGGGCCAGTCGCCGGCGCCGGTTCCTCTGGGCACCCGCAAGTTCAGCGAGCTGGCCGAGTCCAACCTCGTCCACGGCACCATCGTCCAGGCCATCACCGAAGATCTCCAGTTCACCCACATGACGCCTGTCCAGGCCGCCACTCTTGACGACCTGCTCCCCCCCGCGCGCCATGACTGCCTCGTCCAGGCCAAGACGGGCTCCGGCAAGACGATTGCCTTCCTCCTCCCGGCCCTGCAAACCATGATCACGCAGAAACGCGGCCCCGACGCTGGCGTTTCGCTCCTCGTCATCTCCCCGACCCGAGAACTGGCCCTGCAAATCGCAAAGGAGGGCTCCAACCTCTTGCAGCGCATGCCCCAGTACCGCATCCGCACCGCCATCGGTGGCACCAACAAGGATCGCGAGGAGAGGCAGATTCTCGGCGGCTGCGATATTCTCGTTGCCACGCCCGGCCGTCTGTTTGACCACATGACCAACGAGGACATCATCTATTCGTTCCGACACCTCGACACTCTGGTTCTTGATGAAGCCGATCGCCTCCTCGACATGGGTTTCATGAAGGCCCTCAGGGATATCGTGTCTCGCCTCCCTGACAAGGCTGAGACCAACCGACAGGGCATGCTCTTCTCGGCAACCATCGCCGACCACGTCAAGCAGGTTGCCGGTCTCGTCCTGTCTCCTGGATACAAGTTCATCTCGACGATTCCTGCAGGCGAGGCCAACACGCATGAACACGTGCCTCAGCTTCTCATCAAGGTCCCAACCTTCTCCGCTGTTGCAGCGGCCATGGTGGGTTCCATCCGGGAGGAGGCACCCAAGCACGAGGCCTTCAAGGCCATTCTATTCGCACCCACGGCTGCGCTGGCCGACTTTTACGGCTACGTCCTCTCCAACCTGCCCGGCTTCCCGCCCGTTTCGGTGCTCCACAGTCGCATGTCGCAGAACAAGCGCACAAAGACTACAAACGAATACCACGCTGCCAAGACAGCCATCCTCGTCGCCACCGACGTTGTTGCGCGAGGCATGGATTTTCCTGGCGTCACCACTGTGTTTCAAGTAGGCGTGCCTCTTGATAAGCAGAGTTACATTCATCGTCTCGGCCGCACCGCTCGTGCCAGCGCCGATGGTCGAGGCATTTTCATCGTAACCGAAGCCGAAGAGTGGTTCCCGAAATGGAGCCTCAAGGAGATTCCCCTCATCCCGCATGAGGCCGATGTTTCTTCGGCTGCCGACGTATTTGCCGTTGCGCAGCGAATGGAGGACGACGAAAAGGCCAAGGTGTATCAAGCTTGGCTCGGATACTACAACAACCACCTTCGGTCTCTCAGATGGGACAAGGTGGAGCTGGTTGCGCAAGCCAACGTGTTCGCGCGGGATGGACTTGCATCTCCCGAGACGCCAACTATTGCTCGCACCATAGCTGGAAAGATGGGGTTGCGAGGAGTCAAGGGCTTAGTTGTTGTGCCCGACCCACCGAGAGATAGACAGAACAGGGGCAACGGCGGTGGTGGTGGCGGTCGAGGCCGCAGAGGAAAGGCTTAGATGTATTGAGTCAATCGTCATGGCAAAGTAAAGAAAAATGGGAAAAAGTTTGACGAGCCTTGATAGTTCACTGGTGTATTGTGTGTGTAATTGTGAATACCTGCTGCTAGTAAACCTGTCGAGATGTGGTCCAAATACAGGCATAGTAGAGATTGACTATATTGCATGGGGCAATGTCCCTTGTATTGTGATGGACATGGGACACGACCCATGGCCCTCGCCTCACCCCGGGGTTGGTTTAATCGGAACTGAGCCGCATCCGCCACCGACGAGTCAAGAGACACTCCTAGATAGGACAAGGCATGGATCTGCCGAGGACTGATCGCTTATTCTTTCGTCCTTCTTTCCACCGACAGCTCACATTCTGTGGACTTGCCTTGTATTCTGCAAGATGCAGACATACGTGGAGACGAGAACTTTTGCAGACGCGTCATGCAGCAGCGCCCACATCTAATGGGCGTCTGTGTGTGTGTGTCTGTCTGTGTGTACACCAACATTGCCCTCTGCACTGTCTTGTCCATCTGTGCCTAGCTAAGGGGCGCTCGACTCTCGTCTGCCATTTGGCCTGTGAGACTCCAGGGATGGCGGCTCGGGAATAAGGCTGTGCTCCAAGCCTAAGCCAAGGGCTGGGCCAAAGCTTGGTCCCAAGTCTATTTGAGCGGCACTGACTACCGACCTAGCTGACAAGTCTAGAAACCTAGAAAAAAAACATGGGCTCGCGATAGGGATCCCAGCGTCTCTGGAACAAAATCGGATGCTGCGGCCCAATGCTAGCGGCCGCGCGAAACCTTGCCAATACCTGTGCTCCGTGGTGAAATATGTTGACATTTTACGAGAAAGACTAGCCCCATCCCCCTTTGTGTGAAATGCAGCTTAGCGGGAGGGAGGCTGCTCTCAGCCACACCCCATGACGAGTCTGTTACACTTCTCCCTGGCCTCTCTGCCCAATGAAAGCCGCGAATGCCACCATCGTCCAAACAAGGTATGTCGTTGAGCTTGAAAAGAGGCTTATCACTTTCCCGTTCCTGAGTTTAAAGGGCCCACTCTCGTATCTCCGACGGGGACCCTGTCCGGGATGAGCGTGTCAACCATGATGCAAGTGATGGAAACTCGTGCGAAACGACGCTAGGGTAACATTCATGGCGGCCATCGTGGGAGGAGGTTCAATTCTTGTGGTCGGAAATAACCTCCTCCCGTGTCAATCATAGAGGGGGCGTGGTCGGATCCACACTGCATGCATGTCTCTGAGCCACTCGACGGCGGCGTGGACTGATGCCATCTTGGATAGTCATGTCAAAAGCCAACCGGGAGTAGATAAACGAGGTCTCACTTCCTCCCAAATTGCTCGTGAGTGCCATGTCTCGACACGCACAAATTCCTCGCAACCATCGCTCAACCAAACTCTGCTTTGAACCGCATGGTTGCCCGCACTTCTTTCCTCCGTCCAGAGGCCCCTTATCACTTCTGCATTAGACATAACTCCGCTCATCTCAAGCATGAATAGGAGTAGCACTTCGGGTTCCGTTGGTAACCGGCTGAGCCTTCTTCTTGGAAGGAGCCGTACCGGCGAGTCGCACGGCGAGGAGCGCGGTGTTGATGAGATTCCCTTGAGATCCCCCTCGTCGCCATATTCCAGCGATGATGAAGCCAGCCAGCGGACGCGGTATGACCAAGACACCGAGAGTTCCGGGGAGCAATCGTCATCAGAAGATGCAAAGGCGGATGCTAATTTGGTAACATTGCAGCCTTTCCCCCAAACGATATCCTTAGGCTGTGTGGCGCTAACCCGCGATGTAATAGGTAACATGGGACGGACCAGACGACCCGGCAAACCCTCTCAACTGGAGCAAAAGCAAGAAATGGACAGCTACGGCGCTGGTGTCGAGCTTCAACTTCATCTCGCCCGTATCTTCGACAATGCTTGCTCCCGCCTTGGTTTCCATCGCTCACGACTTCAACATCACCTCGTCGGTTCAACAAGACATGGTCACGTCCATCTTCCTCCTCGCTTATGCTTGCGGCCCCTTTCTCCTAGCGCCTCTGTCGGAAATGTATGGGCGTGTGGTTGTACTCCAGCTGGCCAACATGGTGTACTTGATCTTCAACACCGTCTGCGGCTTCTCGCAAAACTCTACGCAAATCCTGTTGTTTCGGTTCTTGAGCGGACTCGGCGGAAGTGCCCCTCAAACGGTACGACGAACTTTCAGATTAGTGCCATTATTGCGCTAATGATGATCATTCTAGCTTGGAGGCGGTGTTCTAACTGACTGCTGGAGAGCCGAGGAGCGAGGCATGGCAACGGCAATTTACAGCCTTGCCCCTTTCCTTGGTCCCGCCATTGGACCAATCGGTAAGCAAAGGCTCAATGAAAACAGGTTAGAAATCATCTGATACAGGAAACAGCCGGAGGATACTTGACACAGTACACAAACTGGCGGTGGATCTTTTGGGTCGTCTCCATGGCGGATGGCGTCGTGCAGATTCTTGCCTTTTTCTTCTTCCCCGAAACGTACGCACCCAAGATTCTCAAGATCAAGGCAGAAAAGCTTCGAAAGGAAACGGGCAATATGAAGTTGCAAACCGAACACGAACGAAAATATCAGGGATTCGCTCATTCCCTCAAGACCAACTTTACTCGACCATTCATTATGCTCTTTACGCAGCCAGCCATTCAAATCACAGCACTCTACCGCGCCTATCTATACGGTCTCATGTATCTAATGTGAGTACAACCCAATTTACCTGGCCCTGTTGTGGGTTGTGTCTGACAACAACAGCTTCGCTTCGTTTCCTCTTGTTTGGACCCAGCAGTATCATCAATCTACTGGTCGAGCAAGTCTAAACTATCTTTCTCTTGGTATTGGCTTCACAATTGGCCTTCAGTTTTCTGCTTATTACATAGACACGGTAAGCCAAGCATCCAACCGCACTGGTGGTCATGGACCCTAACATTTGTCAAGATCTATATTTCCTTAAAGGCCCGATACTCTCATCCCGGCAGGCCAGAGTTCAGAGTACCGCTCATGTTCCCGATTGCCATCTTGATTCCCGGGGGGCTGCTCATGTACGGCCTCACTGCTCATTTTAAACTTCACTGGATCGTGCCAAACATTGGTGCCTGCATTTTCGGAGCAGGACTCATGGTGTCCTTCCAGTGCGCCCAAACATACATCACTGACGCGTACGAGAAATACGCCGCCAGTGCGACCGGTGTGGCGGCATTTGTGCGCACACTGGCCGGATTCAGCTTTCCCCTCTTCGCTCCGAGCATGTATGCCAGACTTGGAATTGCCTGGGGAAACGCAGTCTTGGCCGGTACTGCATTGGTTCTCTGCTTGGCTGCGCCTATTGTGCTGTGGACTTGGGGAGAGCGGATCCGAAAGCGCAGCACCTACTGCGCTGGATAAACGTTTACGTGCCATCTGTGACAACCTTTTGAGAGTGGCGAAAACAACAAAATTTCGGCAAGCGTTTGCACGCGATACAACCACCATTGGAAATGACTGGATCATTTTATTTCAACGACCTTGACAGATCACTAACGATTGTGCGATGACAAATTTAGAAGGATACATTTGATGAATTAGACTTTCGGGTTTTGGGTGCGATATAAAAGGGATACACATATATGGTTTCATTTGTCCTTACTGCCTATCGATGCGACTTTGCTGAGTCGAGAGCATCGATCTTACCCATTCTTTACACTGCAAATTTCATTGGGTCTTTCATACATATAAAAAGACATGCGAATACAATGAGACACTTATTTCCTTAGTCTAATACTAGTCTTTTACGTATTCATGCTTATCAATTGATTTGAGAAAGGTTTCGCCAATTTTCTAATGTCACAACATAATCGTAGGCGAAAAGTCCATAGATGCTGTCGATCTCAAACGAATCAGATAACACACGAAATGAAAGTGGTACAAAAGACCAAATTTGGTCGCGGTTTTTGACTCTGTTGCACAAAATCTCGTCTCAGATGATCAAACTAGTTTTCTATCGACACCTATCACCTCGCATTCGGTCCTGTCCCAAAAAGCTGCAGCATTCGAATCCCCTTCAGAAACTGATGGCGCAATAATTAACCACACAGAGTCAGTACACAGCGGATCTTCCAGTTCGATTGGACAGCGGAAAGAGATGACAGTGGGAAAACACCATCGCGAAGGTGACGATGACGACGATCGCCTCTGCAAATTTGCCACCATCAAAAAGATCAGAAGTGAGTGAGCCTCAAGTCCCTTTTAGAAACAGGACCCAATAACACATGACAGCTGCTTCAAACAAAAATTGTCAAAAATTCCGTTTGTGAAACAATATCGTTCTAAGAAACACCCACCATTGTTCTACTGCGACAGATGTTTCCTCACCTTCTCGGACAAAGCAGCAAAAGAAGTACACACTACGCGATTAGATAACCGCAGTTGTGATCCAACCCTGAAACTAAACTGAATATCGCATGAACAGCCCCGGTAACTCTCTACGAAATCAAATAGAAATCATTCAGAGTCAGACAAATGGCTTGGAATTTGGGAAATCGTGTTTCCTGATTCTCCGAGACCCGTGTTTACATAGGGACTCGGATTTGTCAGACGATCCATGCAGATTTCGTGAATTCTTCCAATCATTCAACGTACGCTCAAACATAGTCTTTATGAAAATGAATAAAGGATGCAAATACAACCGAGTCAAATATATATTCAGCATAATGCTCTAGCCTATTGATACACCATCTAGTACCCATTACCTGATCAACTCGAAAAAGCCTTTAGCCATTCCCCAATACAGAAGTAACCAAAAATACACAAATATGTATACACAAAGCAGACACCAAGTTCATGTGTGCCTGGCCTGGAAGTGAAAGAATCCGAGCAATTTGTTGTTCCTTTTCGAGGCGAAATGCCTTGACTTGAAAACGGAAACACATTTAGCACTCGCCAGCCTTGGTGGGCTCGCAGTCGCCGTTGGACTTGTCGCAACCCTCGTAAGCCTGGCACTGGACGCCCTCGAAGCAGTTGTTCTCGTAGGTAGCCTGAAAAACATATAATTAGCACACTGATAAAATGAGCAATCAAGAGCACATACCTTGTCTCCCATGTTGGGGTTGATTCCGATAAGCTCGCCACCGTTGACAGCTGTGACACCGGACATGTAGACAGTACGGGCGCAGTTGCCCTTGCAGTTGCCACAAGAGCGGTAGACCTTGCCGTAGTCCTCGGCGTAGAAGTTGTAAATGTTCACTGCGCCGCGTGTTAGGCATAATCAACGTGATTCTAAAGCAAAGGAAACTCACCAGTGCCGCATCCGTTGTGCTGGATGACCTTGTCGTCGGCGCCGTAGGCACCACCACCGATGATGTTGGCGGTTCCGTCACCCTTGATGGAGATGGCGTCCTCGCACACGTTCTCGAACCAAACGAATTCGAGAGTGCAGCTGCCCAGACAATAGACACCCTCCTTCTGGTCGGCGCCGATGATGACGTTCTTCAGAGTAGCGCCGTCCTCAAGAACGAAGACGGTGTCGGCCTCGCCTGTTGATTTGTCTACGTTAGTATGCCATTTGCGGGAACACTGCCTAAAAAAGCTCACCTCCTTCGCTCTGGCCTGTGCAGGCTTCTCCACGGTCGTACTTGACCCAGCCGGCATCAAAGGTCTCGCCGGCGCCAATGTACTGAGGCTCGCTCAGGGTCTTGGTGCCAGTGGCGGTGGGAAGACCATCGTCGTAAGCCAGGCAGGCCATGGCGGCGGGGACGGCGGCGATCAAAGAGATGAGGCTGGCGGAATGCATTTTGACGGTATTGTTTGGTAGTAAAAAAGATTGATATGATCCAGTCAATGGATTAGAAAAGAGTGAAAATGGTGAAGTGAATGTGTTGAGGAACGGCTTAGCTTGTTGGACTCCGGGTCGTTGATGCAGAAGGAGAACTGAATTCGAGGTGACATGCCGCTGTATTTAAATACTGCATCACCTCACGCGTTGGCGCAGCGAAGCAGTGCCAAGAAGGCCATCCTGGGGGAAGCTGACCGAGGAGACCCGACAACCCGTCCAGTGACATTCACAATTAGATTGGAGATAAGGTTATTGCTCCCGCCAAGCGTCAACATACGCGGAGCCCTGTAATGTGGATAAGCTTAAAGGATTGTACAGGGGCTGTGAGTGGTTTGCGTATGCGCTGTCTTGTTTCCCCATTGTTTTTGTCGTGGGTTGGTGGTGGAAAATCTCTCGAGTGAGACGTTTCAAGTGAAGGTAATAAAAGACATGGGATGGTTATTGATGCCGTGGTTAATAAAACGCAACGTAGAAATTTCAGTACGCAATGTATATACAGATTTTCTGCTCGTAAAGATGTTTATTCGCCATCGTCTCAATCACTCTACTAGCCGTTCAAGTAAGGCTAATGTTGTATTTTTTCCCGCAACAATCCTCCAGCATGTTCGGTATCACTTGCTAAATGCTACTATTGCGCGTTGCGGCCCTTTCATGATTCGTCGTAGTTCAAAAATGAGAGGGGCGCTGGGGGCTGGACTTGGCCTGAAACGCTCGGAGAAATGGAAATCCGGCAGGGGTGGCCGCGATTTCTGACTCCATCGCCATCTTGGCAAACAAGGGTTTTGCGCTGAAACAACAAAAACAGGCTGCACCTCCGTCAAAGTGGAGCTTCTCATCCCGTCTTTTTGAATGTCACTGCCCACCAGACAATCCCTGCCAACCAACCCCGTGGACGTGGACGGAGAATTCAATTCGCAGCACTAGGGTCACGCACACCCGGACTGAAACATATGCATCCATCTCCTACCTGCAGAGACGCCTAGTCCGTGAAACAAGACCGAAATAATGCCAATCATGACAGCAAGAAATGTCACCAGTTACTGCCGATCAACGTCCCAATTGCGACCGGACGACATGTCACCCGCCACCTTCAAATCATATGCATGCTTTGGGCGGGGGCGTACCAAGATCCGCTGTCGATGCTACTCTTGGGAACGAAGTCGCTCTTGTCAAACGTACAAGATTGAAAGTGCCTCGCCATTTCCTCGAAATAATAGCCACCAACATCTCATGCCATCAACATAACCGCGTCATTGCATAGGAGACTGTGCGATTTCATTTCGGACAAATTACTGATTATACGAGTATAGCATTTCCGCGCATGGGATCGAGGTAATAACCCTGTAGGGTGTTGAGGTGAAATCATTGCGGCGCATGGTTTCCCCCACGCACCAGATCCTTGGCCCCCACGAGAGGAGCATTTACAAAGCCCCGAATCATATCATGGAAATGCAGATCTTTGGGCTAGTCGGCAATATCTCTCATGCCAAAAGTTTCTCGGGGTTGTTCATATGAAGTAAAACCCATTCTGGATGAAAAACAGTTTCTTTCGACGCTGGATGGATAAAGCTCTGCCAAGAGTGCGAGGGCTGTATCGGGGGTTTTCAACGTGCCGACATGTGCTCCCCTCGGTCCATTTAGTTGCCCAAACATGATTCGGGAAATTTGAGTCTTCGGCCAGACTAGTGAGATTTACAAAACGAATGAGCCTCAGGTGCCTTGTTCATCCGACTTGTACGAGTAATCCTCGTTAAATCCTTGCAATAGAGACTTGGCATTATCGTTACTTCAAGTCCATCAATGCTAAGCATCGGATACTTGAATTTTCTTTTCAAGGTTGTAGTTTCGCTCCGGAGCCACCGACGTGTCATAATTGGCAACAAGTCCGTGACAGGAGCTGTGCCATCCTCGCCCAGCAGCGCGATGTAGGAACTATCCAATACACTATCAGGTTCAATCTCCTTCAACCCCTCTATCAGCTGCGGAGCCCAAAAGATTTGACTTTGGCAAGTTGTCAGTTGGAAGAGCTGATGCCTCGGATTGTCACGTTACTCAAAGCTGTGCGGATGCGAAGTTTGTCTATAAACAGAGCCAAAAGACTTCATTTCCAATATTACATTTCTGGTTCCCAACGCAAGAGACTTTGGTCCCATTCCCACTCGGCCCTGAAGCTTACTCCACGGCTCGTCAGATACCACGCCACTATACATTCGATCGAACAAGCCGCCGGGCTGACACAGTCGGATTCCAGCGGGCCCGACGGAACGGCTTCGCAGCCGGCGAACGATCGATGAGCTGGACTCTCTTGGGATGCTGCAAGTTCTACCAGTGTCGCGAAGCTTTCATACATGTGAAGCCAATGGCTCATGGCCGCTGGGCTACCGTATGCAACTTGGTCCGATGTGCCTGCAACATTGTTAGACCGCCATTCAGCAAAAGCCATCTCTTTCCCCGTAACTTACCAACGCTGACCCGGCCTGTTATTTGAGGACAGTAAAAATAATGATGATTGGAGGTTGTATGCGGCAAGATCAGAGTGTTTTCTCCCAATTTCGCCTTGTCCCGAAACTCGGGCCTTTTGTTTATCAACGTGTCAGGCCGGATGCGAACAACTACGTCGTGCGTAATCCCCTCCTTTATGCTCCACTCCCACCATTTCTTTCCTGCTAGATCAAGGGTCCTCAATTGGTTGTTCAGTCTTGATAAGCGGTCTCCACAAGGTGTCTTATTCATCGCTTCTTCGCCTCCTGGATATTCAACATGCGTATCCTGAATCCAGACCACATCGAGGGTACGAAGGAAATCGCCGTAACATTCCTTGATTCCCATTTCAATGGATTCTTTCGATCGCTGGCGATTGAGATCTTCATCTTCAAAAAGAATATAAGCGAAAACGTCGACTCTGGAGAATTTCTCTTGTGACTTGATCAAATGGTCGACGTGCGAGCGGCAGGCTAAGTGGTTCGTTCGATATAGACCTGTCAGTATGATTGCCAAGCTGCCTTGTCCGCCGCTTTCGCTAGGAGGCACATATAGGTCGCAAACTCCAGAAATAGTGAGTTTTCCGCTATTCGTAAGCAGAATATGCCCTGGCGGCCATTCTGCATCAGCGGTTATGTTCCCCACCTTGGAACACGCGGGTTCCAAGTCGCTGTGCCACAGTGTGTGCAAGTTGGGACTGTCAAACTCAGCTCGAACCGCAACTCGCGGGCCACTATCCATCAATTGCACTGCAAAGTCGTGATAGCCGTAGCCGTCGCCGGTGTTTGTCCACCAATAGATGCCGTCGTCGTCGGAGAGAGTCACATCGCCATTTCGTTGGAGCGATAAGGTAAAACGGCCGTTGGGAGACGAAAATGAGGGTCGTTCTGGAAAAAGAAGGACGCCATTTCCATCTGGTTCAAGTGTGGCAATACTAGACGCATGAACTGTAGCTGTTGGTTCCTTTGCCGCGGTTTCGGTGAGTATCGTGGGGGGATCAGAGGCAAAATTGAACATGATGCCGAACCAAATCTTGCATCCTAGCAAGGCCAATCCAAGAACAGCAATAAATACGAGCGTCCATCTTGTAATAGAACGGCGGAAAAAATTGCTTTTGGGAGGCCATGACCAGAAGGCGTCATCGGCGCCCAGTTCACCGGAGCGAAACATTCTTAACCCGACACGATGCGACAGATTCTGGCGATTTTTGTGTTTAAAATCACCGAAAGAAATTCTCTTCAAGCTTTATTCGAGAGGTCCAGAACAACGGCGTACTTAAGGGTGCTTATCAACGGCAAAGGGAGATGAAGGGCTATCCCTTAAATGGAGGAATATTGCACCCCTGAGACATTTCGCCCCTTGAAAGGCCGCCATATGCACAATGGTACAAGACCAAGACACAAGCCACATTCCAGGTCTAGATCGTACTCAAGTTTAATTTCTGATTGTAATTGGAACTCTTGAGTTGTATAACACAAAAAAAAATACATACGGCCATAGCCTTCTTTTGGACGTGGCTACCTTGAGCGATTCAGATTGTATCAGTGGACCGAGTCAACTCACTTTCGCACGTCTTTCCTGTTTATCGAATTTCCCTTGGATTTTCAAGAGATCCCAAGTCAAGTACATGCAAGTCGTCGGGGAAAGCCCTATTCGAGACTGAAGCAAAGTGTTCCAAAGACCAATAAATATACATAACCGGAGGCCTTGTCTTACCCCCTAAATCGTAGTTTTAGTATAATAAACAGACAAACACTCTTACTTTGCAAATTTTGCATTTCTCAACCTTCATCAAATTAAACATTGCCTTGGCTTGTTAACCTTGTCCTTCCCCTGTGCCATCCTGTGCCTTTCCATGGAAAAGCTGATTATCTTTTGTCATGTTCCTCTCAGAATCGACAAATTCATCACCATCCGCAGTACCTAAAGGATACAAAGATGGGTGCCTTCGATTTTTGTTTCGAGACCCTGCCATATGCCGGGCGTCCTTGTCGCTGCTCCTCGACTCCAATCCCGACCTTGCAGACTTTGCCAGGCTATTCGTGTTTGATATATCTGATGAGACGTTATTCCTTCTAAAATAGGGACGCAAACTTGGCAATGAAGCAACCAGGACACCGATATTACTATCAAGGCTGCAGCATAGTTCTGGACAAGATCGAGGCTCAGTAAGAAGCATTCGGTCAATATGGACGTCGGACGATTACTTCAGAACATACCATTGAGACTAAGCGGGAGTGTCCCGTGCTTTACCGAGGTTTGTATAGCAATGAACCGAAATAAACAAAATGCAATATCGACTATTCCGAGAAGAAAGGTGCAGTATATACCAACCTTTAGGTTGCTTTGGAGCTCCAAGTCGGAGACTACAAGCCAGGGGATGAGAAATACTAAATAATCTGTCAGTACAGCGTCAGAGGGACTCTGTGCATGATTTTCCTCACCTAGAATATCTCCAGTTATGTGCAATACCCAAGCGGCTTGGAACACCTCGATCATACCCTCAGCTGTGCAAACGATTGCAGGGTCTTGAGACCTGGTTTTGGATGTCAGTAACAATGCTTCAAGTATCCTGTAAAACCACAGTTTCAGAGCGCATACCAGTTTCGCTCAAGTGGAAGACAGGAGAAAAACTCCATCATAAATGTTGCCAGGTAGCTACAGACGGCGAATACAATGGTGACCTTGAGGAATATTCTCCTCTTGACCATGTAATATGGCACGAGCTGTCGGTAAATAGCTAAAAGTGCGCCCTTGGATAAATAAAAGGTGGCGAAATACGGGAAATAGCTGATCCAATATAGCTGAGCGGAGCATATGTTAGCTTAGTATACAGATAGTTCTCAAAGTTGGCAGCCCACCTTCATGATCATCGCCTTATCCTCGGGGGTTCCATCGTAGCCCTCCAGTGTCGTCATGACACTAGGCTCCAGCGCGCCCATTTGAGCCAGCTTGATGTCAAAGGCTGCATTCGCGACAGCTGTCATCAAGGCACCACATATCAGGAAATCGCTGACCAAAAGCTTCCGCTTCTGAATTCCCATCCGCAGGTGTAAACGGGCAGCGGTGATGACGGTTGTCAGGCCTAAAACGATCCATTGCGTTATCTAGCATGGTGTTTTGTGAGCTAGAGAAGTACACAAGGCTACTGACACGTACAATAACTGGCTTTGGGCCGGGCGCAGGAAGAGCCATACTTAATGAGACGGCTGAGCGCGTCCAGAGAAAGGCGGCGAGGTATGAAGCAAATGAGAACCAAGAGCTGGCTACTCTTGCATTGGAAAAATTGAATCTCGCCCAGGCTTTTGTCGGATTGCGGGGAATATCGAACTGGTATGGGCGATCGTCCGAGGTGGCCCATTGATATTGCTCAGACTAGCTCGGCTATTATGCTCCGATGCGTCGTTCCAATCCAATTGCGGGCTGCTCTAAACCTTGTTTCAGATGCGCTACCATTGTCACTCTAAAGAAGTAAAGATCAGGTGGGGCAATTTTAACATCTGTCGCGCTGCTATTTGCGGATTTACTTTGAGCGAGTGTTCTTGGCCGTCGGTGTTGCCTTGAGGATTTCGCCAGCAAACTCTATCTACCACCATTCTTGGCTTTGGTCATGTGAGGCTGCGCCCCTTCATTGTGGCACGTATAAATGGATAGATGCAGTATTGCACGATGCAATCAACCGTTATGCTCAATTGCCGAATTCGCTGTGTAAAAAGGTGTGCGGCCCCACCAAGTTATTCACGATACCCGGCCTAGCCAGTCGTGTCCATCCAAGTTTATTGCGTCTGGCTGTTGGTTGGCATCTCATCAGTAGCTCTTGAATATGGCTCGTTGGTTGGTCCTCTGCCGTATTAGTCATTCTGCAGCTTTGTGCACCAACACCTCTGCAGCCAACGTGTCCTCCCTTCTCTTCAAAAGTTCTTCATTCTCACCAAGAAGGCTCCTCTAGCTGCATTATAATTGTAAACGCCATGCTCCCCAATGATATTCTGTACCTCATCTTTGAGCATTTCCTACTGGAGCTGCCTGACGACGGGTGGTGGCAGAGCGGGCCGTTGATTGATAAATCACCATTGAAAACGCTCAGGGCGCTCTGCCTCGTCTCGCCTCAGTTTTGCCACGTTGCAGAGTCACTCATGTACCGCGTCATCTCCCTGCAGCGCACAGAAAATATCGCCAAAAGCCACTGGCTTCTAGCCAGAGACGTCTCTTCAACTACAAGGCTGGGGAAAGCAGTTCGACAAATATCCCTTCATGGGCAGACATATCTGCGCTACAAGGACATCTCGGAATCTCTGCTAGCAGCCAAAGATGTGCTTGATTCTGAAATAGAACACGTACTGAAATCGGACAAATCAGTAGCTGAAGTCATCCTGCAATCTGCACCCAATATACAACTCATCGAGTGTACAGCCGACGACAAATTTCTGCTGTTTTGGTCGCACACATTGTCTGCCTCTATGGGGCAAACCAACCACAATTTCCCGTATCTTAGGGAAATACGTATCCTCAGCTCAGCTGGATGGCCTGTCGGTATCCATGAAATTGAAACAATTTTGTTCCACCGGCCCCTTGAAAGGCTTCGTTTGTTTGGATTTGAATGGTCAGCTCAGTATCTCACACGAATGAAACAGCTTGACAGACCATTTGAGCTGGAGCTGTTGGAACTCCGAGAGTGCTACATTGATTTCCCTGGCTTGACCCATATATTTACTCGATGCCATGGCCTCCGCAAGCTCCTAATGCACGTTGACAGTGCGCCTTGGCAGAGATTGATTAACTGGGAGGGCCCTGACGAGGAGAACCCTGACCAGGGTCACAATTATATTGCCGACCATTACCACCAATCCAGTAGAAATCACTTCAGTTACTTGCTCAATACTTACGGGATAGACTTGGCGTACTTGAGTCTCGATATTTCCAGCTACGGTTGGTCAGATATGCTTGGGTCGCTTTGTGAGATGAGGTCATTGCGGCACCTGAGGGCAACACTGAAGGATTTTATCGACGATGATCGAGATCTACGTTTTCACCAACGCCTTCCAGAATCACTGGAAACGTTGTACCTTTATGATTTGAGGTGCGAATACTTTCAACACAGTTGCCTTGATGAACAATTTATCGAGCTATGTGGGATGTTTACGAGTGGCCTGCTTCCGAATCTACGATTCTTCGAGATTGATAATCCAGGCTTGAAAACATGTCCAACGGAAGATGGATGGGATTGTCGGATTGGGAAAAGGTTTGTTTGGGGAGACATCAGAGGCCGTGAAAGTATGAAGGATGTATTCCGTTTTCAACGAAGATGTTGACAAGACCAAATTTGAAGGGAGGCTTGCACATTGTGTATGTTTATCTCAGATATATGCCGCTGCACCAATGACTTACCATGAGGGCCGCTGCCAAATAAAGCAGAGTTCATTGAAATTCCCACTTACTTACTCTCATACTCTTCTCGAATTCTATTGACAGGATATGTTCGCGGCAGCATATTGCTGTTGCGATTCAGTGACTAAATGGAACAAAGGCTTCGCTGCTTATTTTCCAAGCTCTCTTTCTGTGCAATCATTTGGTCTAGGACAAACTTCAAAAATCTTTGGTATTCCAATACATGTATTTAACATGTCTACAAGATTGCTGACGCAGTAGCCAGCATTTTCCGTACAATTTTACGCCTGGCACGGTGCCATCCATGCTGAAGATGATCTCAGGGCTGAGGCCTGCCTATGAGTTAGAGTTCATAGAAAAAGTTTCAATAATGTATTGATTAACTCTCACTTGGAGTCAAGACATGCTTTTCTTTCGCGTCTCTTTTTTTTTCAAAAAAAAAAAAAGAAAAAGAAAAAAAACCATGTTCTCGAGAGAAGTATTTTATTAATGCAGTGGGGGCGACTCTATGCTCTACTAATTTATGCGATCTGGTTGTATGTGTAGTGGCTCTTGCTATGTGAGAGTATTGGCAATGGGTTCTTGGACATCATAGCCTAGGAGTCAACCGCGATCCAGAAAAATGATGGGACGCTCAGAGCCGCCGATGATCTTGGCTATCCACTTAGGCACATCGGTGCTAGTGTCTGGCACGTGATAAGGCTGTGAAATGGCCGAGATAAGGTGAGACACGACTCAAACTTGTTCTCGTGCACATATCTCTAGCTATGGCGGTCGTCCAACTACAACCCTCAAGGCGACTAGTTGGCTATTTATAGAAGCACTAGGCGATTTGTACACACAAAAAGGGCCTATGTGGGAGCGTTGAGCGCCCCCAGCAATTGAGTTGTGAAGAGATCGCTCGCTCCTCGATGAATTGCGCACACTACCGTTCCCAACACGAAAGACCTCTGTAACAATAAATATGCGGATTTATCGGTAATAAAGAGCCGATAACCATGTTGGATCGTCATGGTAGATCTCTTGGACAAATTGAGATACAATTGCAGTAGTATGCCGCATCATCTCAAAATTTGTTGGGATTTGCGCGGACAGGGATTGGCAATTAGACGGACCAGCTTTAGCTGATCGGCCACAGGACGATGCTCAGCGCTGCATGCGGCTCTGTGATGGTGAAACCGGGGTCCAACAAGGAAATTAGCCTGTGCTTGTCACTCCCCTTTGGCGCTGTCCCCAACTCAGCTGGCCCGACCTGGCTAGCTGCAAAGACATACTGCATGAGATGAGACGCCGGCGGCGGGATCAGATTGCCGGCAGGGTTCTTGCATACAGTCATAACCGTGTTTCTGTCCACTTAGTCTATTTGGAGTGACGCAGGGCAACTGCAAAAAGACAGAAATGGTCGCGGCACGACCCAACCGCTTACACGATAGGAGCCAAGGGGTGGCATTCTCCGCCTTCCCATTCCCTTCCAGGTGTATGGCACAGGAATCAGAGTCATGGGATTCGGAGCTGCGAACACACGCCCCCGGGGTCAGCACACCGGGAGAACACAAACTAAGGGCGCTAGGCGCACGGCGGGAGGACAGGAGTCTGGGAGCAACTGGGTCTTGGAATCTCTGCTCCACTGGCCATGTCAGTGTGCTCTGCTATCAATGCAGGTGAACACAAGGTAATTTGGCGCCCCAAGCTCCGATGGTCGGTCGGTGTTGGTTTTCTGGGCTCTGATTGGTCTAGATCTTCGGCCGTGGGTCTTTTAGCCACTTCATGGCCCATGTGAAGAGTTGGATGCAGCTAGCTCACGACCAACCCCTTCTTCACCTTGGCGAAATCGTCTGTGCCAGTGTCCATGGCAGGAAAAAACATCATCGCGTCGAGGCAGCCCATCGCGTCTGATTTGGGCGTCCCCATGATGAGCTCTCTAATGAGTGGCGGTAATACTCCAAGCCACTGCAAGCTCACGTATCACGCGCTCTGATTTTGACGACGACACGGTAAGCTCTCAGCCTGTCCTCGCATCGATACGAGCGTACTCTTGCATCCTTTCTATTTCACATCATCTGGTGGTACTGGATGACGCAGACTAATCCAGATTATAGGTTGCTAGCCAGACCAATATCCCCATCTCATTGCTTGAATGACGCTGGACCTCCCCCGAACCGATCGAATACAAGGCGCAAACGCCGACGCGTCTGATACTCCCGCAGTCTTATCGAAACGCGAGCCCTAATCCCGATCACCAAACACATGTTCATCTCGACCATCAGCCAATAACACCATTCTTGCATTCGAACGCGTTGAATCAGGTGAGCTTTGGGTAACATACGAACCCACCCGCAAAACCAGCGTCAGCTGCATGAAACTCGAACATAGCCTGTCGGTCACATTCGAGAACTGATGAGAGCTTCCGTTGAGGGCGCGAAAAATCGAACAAAGTCCCAGCCCCTTGATGGGGAAGAAAGATTGGCTAAGCCCAATACAAATATCAACATCATATCACCCAAGTTCATAGTTACGAAGCTTCCGATCCAATGTGCAAGTATATAAAATAAGACGTAGTTTTTCAGGGAGTTTATGCAAAGCCATAGGTAATCCTCTCGACGCCATGTAGCCCTGTATATACCAAAGTCTTTGTAATTGTCATATTGGATTCTTGTTTGCAGAAGCAATCAGCACGGCATCTCAAATGGAACATCAATAAAACCTAATACGGTTTGTGTCTTCTCAAAATAGCTTTTCTAGGGGCGCGTGGCTCATATCCAGAACCCTCAGTTACATAATTATTTATGCGAAGAAAATTTCCGTTAATTGAGCTTATGACATACGAAGTTCGATTCGTTCCCTATTCTCGGAACTTGACCAATAAGCTGTGGTCGCGGGAAACCTACCCTAAGCTCACAATTGACCGACATATTCCAAATAACAAAGACAAAGACGGCACAAACCCGAATCGTATTGATCGTTCTCAATGACGTCCAACCCCCCCACCCCCCAACCATTCGACTTGCCTTTCTCGCTTATCAAACATCTGCCTTTGCAGCAGCCCGCGGTGGTAAGCCCTAAGAAGGTACATTGACTCGCGAGAATCCGGCCGCGTTGTTTCATCGTCAGACTCAACGAAATTATCCCCACTTTCCCTCTCGGATCCGAGAGCTTCCGTACGTAGACAGCGGGTGCTGACGAGTGTATTCATAATGAGTGGCTACGGCGCACGGCAGCTCACCATTGTGCCACAAATCTACTCTCGCCCCATAAGGCGATCATGGACCGGCCTGGCCAGGGTTCTCGGACGCCTGGGTCCATGGGATACCCATATTTGAGATGTCCAAAAACCATGTCGAAGAAAAGAGAGGCGGTAAGAGACAAGAAACGCAGTGGACCACCTGCGCGGCAACCTGCAAGGGGAAATACGTCTCCACCATCTCCACTGAAAATACCAACGCCTTGGACCACGAACCATCACTGCAGGCAGAAGTGATGTATCATATTCCTCACTTTGGTGGCAGTGGGTACATGCAGGAAAGACTTGCTTCTTGCTGGTTCTCTGTGCCTCTAGAAATACGCCAAGCGGGGTCGACACCTTTCCATCGGGTTCCCTTCACCTGCCACTAGCTTACCTTGCATAGCAAGGCGAGATGGATACGCATTCGCACTCGGCTGCAAGCCAGGTCCCGGACCGGCCTATCGACACTAAGAAGGTACATAATAGCATAGCCTGTTTTTTTTGTTTCCCCTTGCGGCGGAGATTGCACAAGGGCATCCAACTAAGTGTGCGTGCTGCACTGGAAAACAGGATTTCAACGGGGAGGTGATCAGATGGGCCCATGTGGCTTAAGCCATATTGTCGAAAAAATCTGTCACCTCCCAAAAATAGCTACTAGATGCTGTCAGAGCCTACATTCAACAGCGACTTGTCCATCCATGAAGTAGAGAAACCTTGGCTGATGAAGCTCCGAGTTTCCGCACAAAAAGGTCTGCTGTATCAAGATGAATAAATTAATGAGAACGTGCGTGTCAACGTTGTTCGTAATTGCGAAAATGCTACCAGGACGAGCCAATTCGGCCGAAGGCTTTTCTAGCGCCATGTGACGACAAGGCCTAATGGGCCAACCGAACGGAAATAGAGTAACCGAAGTGAGAGGAATAAAGGAAAAAAGAAAAAAAAGAAAAAAAGAGCAAAGAGAGCAAAAAAGAGCAAAAAAAAAAACCACCAGCACAGCGGCTCGCAGTCTCCCCAAAAAAAAAGGCTATTAATACGGAACCATCCTGTAGATACCAATCGGCTTGTTCTCGAGTTGCATACACGCGAAATCTCTCGTGCTTTCCAAGCACCCACTGTGGCCACGTCTTTTCTGTCACTGATACCAATTGCTCTTTTTGTTTTCGGCATTACAAAGTCTGTTTGAGTACCACCACGACCCACGCTTCCCTCGCATTGCTCAAGTCTGCATCTAAAAAGCCAAATCCACTTTGCCAATTCACATTCACGATCATGTGCCAACGTCAGCCGGATCGGTAAGATCATAGAATTCGTTGCTGCAAAATGAAAAACTGACGAATGAACGTTGCCGTGCAGTACATTCCCCCCGGCAAATTCTACCACTCATAAAAAGAATACTGTCTGCGAACAGGTAGGTGATAGCACCAAGACTCAATTAAAGCTTCTTCTTTCACTCATATTCTGACTGAGCCGTATCAAAAGGAGAATAATCAGCCAGCAATGTCATGGCAATGCTGCCATTGTACATTACACAATGGTACAAATGACAGCTTCTGTCTGAGGTGCACAAAGCCCAAATGCCATGGCTGTGTCTATTATAATTCGGCCTAAAAGTTGTGAATAATTCGCGCTGGTTGGTTGCTCGGCATTGCCCTTCCTTTTCGGATTACTGAGATTGAACGCAAATCTGGCTCATTTGCATGATTCAATTTCGCACAATTGTCTTTAAATCGTCAAAAAGCGACGACCTCGGAAAATTCTGTTCTCATGGTCTAAAAGCTACCAGTATTAGCTTTTTTAATGGTTTACATGTTGTATTAATATTGCTTGGAATAAAAAACGCATTCTCCTCCTCGATTTTACCGCTCTAATTTCGTTGGTTTCCATTGGATTATATACCGAAAATTGCACTAGTCTTTCTCCTTACCATGTTTATCTTCGGTGCATTGAGCTTATAAAATTGACATGATGTCATATTCCACCATTGTTGTGCTCGAATAACAGCAGACCTTCCTAGTGACGGTCAAATCTCTCTATTTCCCATATATAGAAGGGAGAAACATCGCGGTGGTTTGGGAAAGAATATGAGCCGAGGCATCAATATTGCCAACAATTTGTATTGAAAGAAGGTTGAAATCGGTATGAAGCATTATGTTAATATAATTTTGCTTAAACTTCGCGCAATTCAAAACCGTCCCCACGCCCCATCGCTTGAAAACGTCGATCCCTGATATCTTCCCTATGTCGCCTTTTGAAGTAGTCACGTACCGAAGTTTTAAACTCCGACAATTTGCCCAATGCCTTGACACACAGACATGTGAGGACCATAAGAACAAACGACAGTGTAATGAAAGAAGCGTCGTTGACTTGCCATAGAGATGGGATAGCGTTGGGCTGCATCGACAGAATGGTTGCTGCGATTGTCATCGGGGAGAGAAACTATTTAGGCGTCAGTAAGCACATTGAGGTTTAATATCATACATAAGCCATTACCCCCGTCGTTGTAATGTTCAAACATTGTGCGAAACCTGCTTTGTCGTTGTTCTCCTTGGTGTGGAGTTTTGCTCTTTGGTCTGAGAACGACTCCAGCTGTCAAATTCGTAAACATTAAT
Source organism: Calonectria leucothoes (assembly GCA_002179835.1). Classification (NCBI taxonomy): domain Eukaryota; kingdom Fungi; phylum Ascomycota; class Sordariomycetes; order Hypocreales; family Nectriaceae; genus Calonectria; species Calonectria leucothoes. Next base: position 95,819 of record NAJI01000512.1, read on the forward strand.
GCGCGAAACGGGGAGGTTTTAACGCTAACATTACTCTTGTAATTCTCGCATTTTTGCTTGAGAAATTGAAGGTCGTGAAAATAGCGTTCCAGACTTTTGAAGTGTTCCCCTACATCAAGGATGTATCGAGCCTCGCGCTCCTCCAACCCTTTGCAAAATGTCTCTACATTCCACCCTTTCCATCGGTCTATAGCCCCTTTGAGAGTATCTGCTAGTCTGTTTAGCAGTACAATAGTTTTATTGGTAGAGTCTTTGCATTGCCAACATGTAGAGAATTCTTGAGGCACTGCAGGTTGCAAGGGTGTCATGTTCATGAAAGGACAAGTATTGATCTGCCACACTTCGTATTAGAGTGGGCTTACGTCGCGTTTCGATGTAACACAAGGCGATTGTGTTTAAACGAGAACTTACATAGTCGTCGATCTTGGATCGGACTTTCGTCACTAAATCATGCCATTCATCAGTGCATTGCTGCAATCGTGCCTCCAAGACAAACAGAAAGTATCCTCGAGGGTTTGATGATGCAATGGTTATATCGGGTCGGCCGCCGGCCAGAGCATCAATGTACACGCTATCTCCAACATTTTGTCGCTTTTCTTGGTACTTATCAGCACTCTCCCTTTTATCGTCTGGCTGGAAATAAGTATCGGCGAGAAGATAAGCGGTCCAATATAAATCATCAGTCCCAACCACCAAAAAGCTAGTATGCGCTTGACATATGTAGTCCAACTTTGTTGGGGGGTCAATTTGGCGTGATCTGGAAAGAAACTCAAGATCAGAGACCTCTCTCAAAGCAACACCTTTTCTTTTCTCTCGCCCATCTGTTGGTTGCCTGTGACGTGGCATCGTTCTTAATGCATAATAAGGAAGATCAAAAGCAAATTGAAAAAGCGGTAGATTCTTTGGCTGCCAGAATATCAGCTTTCGTCTATACCAATATCTAAAGCATCGCAATTATCTTACCGGTAGTATTTCTCCGATGAAGCTTTGAAAGGCCACGTGTCTATAAAAGCTTTTTCTTAGCCCCCGGGCTTGATTGATTGTTGCTGTGGCGGCTAGAGCAGCTAATGACCAGGGGTTAAGATTTGCAATGAAGCTATTATAGTCAGTATTTATGAACTGGAATAAATTCTGGCTTTGTACAACGCATTGGTGGAGTTTGTACTTCACTTTTGCCGCAGTTTGCAATGTGAAAGTATCAAAGGCTTTTTAGAATGACGGGGGTTCTCACATTAGAAGACGACTTGATTGATCCTGTCGCGGAAAAGGTTGTTTCTGTGCGACCGCATTATCTCGTTTGAGTCGATCATAATTCCCCGAGCTCATCATGACCTAGGAGATAATGTTAGAGGAGGGTCGACTTCCAAATAAAATTCCAGGTAGATTCTAACCTTGTCCCAAAGCGTCAGGTATAAGTTCCGTTCATCGAGGGGACCAAGATTGTTGCAAGTCATTGCCGAACCAGGTCCGTCGTCCACCCAATCATCAACAAGAGCAACATTGCCAAGACTTGTGCAAAAGTTGTCAGACTCTATTTCTTGTAGAAACTTGTACGGGCAAAATGCAGCGACACATTCTGTTGATGACAAGGGCTGGTGCCCGATCATGGGGTCTTCCATGAAGAACTTTATCAGCCTCGACTCCGGTTGGTTCCATCTACGGCCCGTTTCGATATAAGGTATGTTCGGGTCTTTCGGGCCTCGACGATGGGAGGATGTGGTGGTTCCAGAAGGAACAGGTACATTCTGTGAATTATTTGGCTGACAATCGTCATCTCGTGCGCCTTTCTTCTTCCTGTCTTTTGCTCCCTTTCTCTTCGTCATTTCGAGGATTCCAATCTTGAAGTCGACAGATTTCTTCAGTGACTCAAACTAGTATTGCCAGGCTCAGTTTCCTTGGAAAAGAAGAGCCAATAGTGTATTCACTCAATTAAAGGATAAAAATGGGTAAATTATTTCATAAAAGACAGACGAGAAAAGAGGGATGAGAAAAGAAAACATAAATTTGTGACAACTTAGGGTAGTCTCAATGCAAATATGGGAGAGAAAACAATGACTCGAGGAGGAAACATAACTGTCAATTAAATATGCTCAGCGGGAACAAAATGTTTATTCTGCATGCTGACGTGGCACAATCTTTTACTCAGCCAAATGTATGTGCTCTGAACCAATAACAAGACAAATGAGGCTCAAAATGTGCGGACAGCTCAGCCTCGTCAACCATCTTGAATGCAATTGAACCTGTGTATGAGATGGCGGTGAGCCATCTGTGAATATTCGTGCCACACCAAAACTCTTCATGTCGACGCCCGACCTATCAGAGAACAAAAACTACAGCTAATGCTGCAACTGTGCGTCTGGGGGCCGAAGAGAAAATGCGAGTTGGGCAGCAATGAAGTTGTGTTGGTCCGAGATTTGGTACATTCAGTTGCCTTGCTGCCGTTCAATCATTTGTACCTATTAGAGCCTGCTTAGGAATTATTCAGGTGGCTTGGTACTATCACAAGACAGAATCGGGTGTTCCTTTTTGGTGACTCGCATATTGAGGCCCCCCACCTATGCGCTCCCCTCAAATTCACCGTCTGTAATTCGCAAGCCAAGCCATTGCAGCCGGGTATGACGTCATTTATTTAGCCCATTTCCCTTAACGCTCCGGTTGTGCAAAATTAGGAAATTGCTGCTGGGCGTAAATGACAGCCTGATGCTGAATCGGGTATATGGATCCGCACTGAAAGCGCATCATCCACTCGAGTTGCGTAGCTGAACAGCATTCGCTACAAAGACGTTCAGCTCCACTAATGCATATCATGATGACGGCCGGCAGTCAGTGCCAAATACCCTGTCCACCCCCTGGACTGTCATGAGGCCCCAGTACCTTGCCTTACTCCACATATTGTCTAGTACAACGACGTTAACAAAGAGTAGATATAAGACCAATGAATTAATCAAGCACAAGCATGCTTAGAATATGGCTGAATCACGTCGGCACAGCTTTACCCTGAAAGACTGTGGAGTGCAGATTTACTTCAAAAATTACCATCTCTGCAGATGACCAAATGGACAAGTAAAAGCCGTCAGCCCGATATTCATTGAGCACTTGACGTCTTGGCTGGTGATGGCAGTTGGCTCGAACAAAGAATCAGATGCAAAAAGCGTACCACGGGCCGGAATCCTAGAGCCAAACTCTAGCATCCTCTATCCCTCCAACCGATAGGCTCGCCATGTGATATAGTTGTCGTTGATTTTGTTCTTTATTGGTCTCGTAGCCGCCACTTGTAACTCGCGCACATTGGCAAGATCATTCGGACCCTGGGTCTCGTGCAAAACCGACCAATGTTCATTAATTCTCAGTGGAAAAAACAAGCGGTGGGCCCAGCTAAGTGGCGCGGGAACCAGGCCACGGCGGTAGCATACGAGTAGCAAATATTCAACAATGTCAGCAGGTTGGACTCAGCGCAATGTTTCCCATCAGATGTTTATTTATCGAGGACTGTGAGCACCTGAGCGCGGAGGCATACTCCGCAGGCACCCTCCGCACACGCCCTACCATCATAGTCAAAGGCACGCGCCAACCCCAAACCCCCCATCTTTACCATGCTTCTCCCTTCCTAAATTTATATCACATGTTTCCTGTGACTCGCAAGGAGAAGGGTATCATATGACGATGCACACAATTTAATCATGCTCATAAAGTGACTGGCACGGAAACGGTAGCGGCTGAATTTTCCCATCATACGCAATGAGCAATGAGGGTGAGATGAACAATTGTAGGCAAGCACTGTGTTTTCAACGAATGTGGCAGAGCATGTCTCAGAATATGAGTGTAAATCAACACATGTGTTACATGACAAACCAGGCCAATTTTACCCAAGAATAGAAGACGAAAAATTGGAAATACCGCTACTCTTCAATACACCAAAATTAAATAAGTGGAAAGAAAGTCTACGAGAAATGCGCAGTTCATTTGGAGCCTGACGGCTGTAGTCTTTGTTGGCATTCCTAACCTACAGCACGTCCCGTGCACACGTGATTAGAAGCAGTCTATGATCAATCATTTCCGCCCAATAACAGGGTTTTTGCCCTTGTGGGCCGTGGACCGTGTGCGCCGCTTCCCCAACACGTAAAGTTCTCAGCCCCGCGGGAGAGGCCGGCTTAGCTCTGTTGATCCATCTAGATAAGGGACCATGGCACGATGACCGAATTGGCGTTTTATAATTGATCGACAGGGACCATGATCTGATGCTGATGTGTTTCTGGCCAAACCAAGAGCTCGCATGGTTAGTGAGCGGCAATTAGGTGACTGCGTTGGTTTTCCCGCGCAGGGGGGTCGAGGGGGAGGCCAACAGAGCTAGTGAAATGCCGAGTTGACTTGGCAAAGTGACGCAGAAGCAACGGCGGGAGAGGGAGAAAAAGAAAGAATGGATCTAAAAAAAGACGACAAGACCACTGTCCAGGCTGCAAGGGCTATAAACTCGACGCTGGTTGCGAGAATGGCTAGAAACAGAGCCAATCAGACGACGCAGACGACACTGCCTCGTCCCGGATGCGGTGCTTCAAAGTGTGGCGAAGCTTGGGTTGGCGGGCTACTGCTATGTCTGCGCGCTGTCAGACGGGTCGAGTCTGCCCTACAAGGCGTGAATGGTGGACAGGTGCAACGGTCGCACGAGGGACAACCCCTGTACTGGCAGCGCGCGGACTTGCCGATGGCTCTGGAGCGTCTCTGCAGCTGGGGATGGGGACGCGATACGGGCTCAGCCACTGGGCGGGAAGCCGTGATTGGGCTGGCGAGGGCGAGTGGAGAGAGCCGGTGGTGGCTCGGGGAGCTGTCGTCGCCGATAATAGACAAGGTTATTTCTTTGGCGCGTCCTGGCACCGAGACATGGCTTGCGAGAACCCTTGCCGCGCGCAACTGAGGGGCAAACTGATATTAGGGGCGCCCCCTCAACGCTCGCAGAATCTCTTCTTCCCGACGAGCGAGACGAGGGACCGACTGCGCGCGTGTCCGAGGGAACCACGGCCTGTGTTTGACGCCGAGAGAGCAGCCCTCGCGCCCGATTGATTTACCGACGCACGCCGCCCCGTCTTGTCGAGCGCAGCAGGCAGAAACGATGCACTCTGTGCCCTTGGCCATTGTGCCGGCGCCCTCGGCCCCCAAAGACGCCGACTCGCAATTGCTGCCGCCGGATGGCGCTGCCTCGCACGCGGCGTCGACGTCGGCCGCTAACCCCGAGGCCGGGCCGGCACCCCCTCCAGTCACGGCCGCCTGCCTTGCTTGCGTGAGTTTTCCCTCCTCTCGGGGCTGACGAGTGTGGTCGCAGTCCAGTGAACGCGAGGGGTGGTTGGCTAACACGCTTCGTTGCTGACCCTTCAGCGCGCCAAGCATCTCAAATGCGACGGTCAGAGGCCTTGCTCCCGCTGCGTCGTCTTCAGCTGCGACTGCAGCTACATCGCATCGCGCCGCGGATACAAGGGCCCGCGCAGAGACAAGGTCGCCAAGAGGAATCCCATCAAGCTCCATACGCTGAAGCCAGCTCGCCCAGCCCCTACCTCGAATCAATTGGCCCTGCTCAGCGCCAGCGCTGTCACCCCATCACAGTCCCAGTCCCAGTCCCAGCCATCGACCTTTAATCCCGAAATATTCTTGTCGAATCAGGTTCCATACCCCCCCGCCTTCACCTCCCAGGCCGCCGCTTCCAACTTTTACTCAAATTTCCCTTTTTTCGGTTACGACAACAGCCTCAAGTATGCCTTTGCCCACCAGGACAACCAGATGGTTGTTCTCAAGGAGCGGTTTATCAACGCATTCTACCACCACTTTCATGCCGCCCACCCATTTGTATTGCCCAGAGAGTTTCTCCTCCCATTGGCCCACGATGGGACAATGGAACCGCTTCTCGCCGCCATGCGTTGGATTGGCTCGCTCTACATAGATGGCGGCTCCAGCTGCACTGCCCTCCTCAACCAAGCCCTCCGCCTTGTCTACCACCCCGATACCCCCAAGGACGGCTTCTTGGTTCAGGCCATGCTTCTTCTCATTCTTGGACTCGATGGCAACCGAGAGCGCGAAAAGGTGCTGTCCTTGCTCACAGACATCGAACAACTGTCTGTCAGGATCGGCATGAACACGCGCCACTTTGCCGGGATAAACGGCCAGGGCATTGAGGTGCTGGAAGAAAGCTGGCGGAGGACTTGGTGGGATCTATACATTATCGATGCCATGATTGCAGGTGTCCACCGAACGACGCGCTTTCTATTGTTTGATGTGCCTACAGACGTTGCGCTGCCATGCGAGGAATCAGAGTATCTGAGCGGCGTAAGCATCCAAGTTCCTGCGTCTTTTAACCCGACTAAGTGCTAACATGAAAAAACTTGCAGCTTATCCCTCCACCTCTGTATCTCGAAGACATGAATCGCCATTTGTTGGACGGAACGCGGCCCTTTTCTTCTTTTGCCTATCGAGTTCAATGCGCTCTCAACCTCGGAAAGTTCATGAGGGTGCCTCCCAATGCCCTGGGACCAAAGGTCATTGCAAAGATTGACGCTCTTCTTTACAATTGGCAGCAGAACCTACCCGCGTCGAAGCGCGATGCGCTTGATCAGTTTGGCCAGCCCGACGAGATGATGTTCCAGGCGTTCATGATGGTCCACGCCATCTCCATCCTCCTGCACCAGCCCTTTTCACAGCTGGACCCGTCTCCCACCTGGTACATCAACGCGTGCGCGCCAAACACACCTGCCCTATCAGCGAGCGACTTCAACGACCATACAAGACGCACCATTAAAGCAGCCAACGAGATTAGCCGACTCATCACCCACCCTGTTCCGCTGCTCTCTCACACGTTATTTTTCGCCTACATGATAACGCTATCGTCAACCGTCCACCTGAGCCAGTGGGCGCTGACGTTTGTCTCTCACAACGACGACAACCTTCGCCAACAGATCCGGCTTAATCTGGGAGCTCTAAAAACGTACGCCGAGATATGGCCCGCCGCCGATCATTTGCGCTCGCAGGTCCAAGGCATCACCCGAGAGGTGTATCGCATGAAGAAGCAGCAGCTACCAGAAGTAGTCACCGTCTCGCAAACAGAATGGCCGTAGCCAAGCGGGGCTGCGAGAATACGTCACGTCTTTGTTATTTTTTTTGGCGAGATCAAGAAGACATCTAAAATGATTACAAGAAGAATGATACCTATCGTGTTTAGCGTTCAAGTAGAGAAAAGGGTGTGTCTTCAGGACTGGCTTCGAGACTTAGCCATTGTCAATTTTGTTCTTTTCGACTACCCGCAGTGGCGTAGCAATGTGGCTCGGGAAGCTTTGATGTTTTGGCCATTGAGACATTATGCTACAGGGCAAATTTTCTTGAATCTGATTGAGGGATTATGACAAATACAATAATCTTATGGTTAAATATTTAGCTTCGAGGGCGATTGTTTTCTTTTGTTTTCTAGTTGACTTGGAGGGTCTTCATGCAATTCGATTAACGGCGTGACTTGTCTCAGGCTGCGCAAGTTAGAATTGTTTACGCGGACTCGCGAAGGTAGACGTAAGTTTTCGAGCTGCGACATCAATTGCACTGCCATCAATTCATTCACTCGGAAATGACCAAATTTGTCAGGCAATCATAAATTTCGTGTCATCATCTACTTCCAAAGTGCACACCAAGCAAGCTACTTGGCTTATACCTTCTCATTGCCACCATCTCCTTCATCGTGCTCCACATGGTTTGCCTTGAGAACGTCTTGAGCCGTAATTCCACCAGCCACTGCATCATCGCCGTCAAAGAGATACGCCATGTTTTCCAGCGTTCGACCTCGGGTCTCGGGGTAGTAGAAGTACACAGTTATAAGCATGGCCACAAGAACCGCGACAAAGACGAAGTAGTACTTCCATTGGATGGCGTCAAGGGCGATGGGGTTGATGAATGTGTTGAAGAACAGTGCCGCAAGACTGGTGAGCAGTGCTGCGGAAAGGCCCTTGGCACGGAGGCGGTATGGCCAGATCTCAATGGGATATGCCACAAGTAGTGGTGTCAATGCGATATCATAACCGGCAAAGTAGCTGGTTCTTCATTAGTTTTAAACGACCAGAGGATGTGGCTCTCGTAACGTACATGAACAGGAAGGGGATCACCGCGGTACCAGTCGCGGAGTTGTCAGTGCTCGCAAAGCTACCTGACAATCCCGTAATGATGATGTAAGCGATCAACATGATGGTTCCCTATTTAGCAAACGTGTTAGTCCAACGTTTCCCCCAAAGCTTTGCAATTGAACTCACCGAGGAGAGGAACAAGACTCGTCTACCGACTCTGTCTACCACGGCTGCAGCAGCACAAGCCCAAATTAGGTTCCAGATTTGCATGCAGCCTGAAATGAGCGTCTGGTCGCGGACGGACTCGATACCGGCAGATCTCTGTGCCCAAGTCAGCACACTGAACCAATGCCATTCATCAAGATGGATCAAGTAAATATCTTACCAAAACCAACGGCAAGTAGTATGAGACAACTCCGTTACCGCTCCATTGAGCATAAACTCCCAGGGAAGCCGAGATGAAGAGTCGGTGTCTGTTACCGGGAGTGCTCCACAGGTCAGCCCACGACGTGGAGCTGTTGGCCTCCTTCTCAGCTTTGAGGGTGGCCTCAATTTCTGTAATTTCGAATGTGATGAGAGCAGAGTTTTCGTCTCCTCCAGCGTGGTACTTGGCCAGGACCTTTCGAGCCTCATCGACCCGGTCGACAGACACCAACCAACGTGGCGACTCGCTGATCATCAGGAATCCCGGGAGAGCCATGAATGGAACTGCAATCTGGAGTGCAGATGGCAACCTCCATGACCAACTGTCCATATTTCTGGTTCCAAACGTAACCCAAGCCGCCAAGACTGAACCAACATACCAGCCACAGTTGTACAGGCTGGACAGGATTCCGCGCTGGGGAGGATAGGCAATCTCGGCCATCAGGAGCGGAACAGAGAGAAAGAAGCCTGAGGCGCAGCCGAGGAACAGTCTAGCAAGAACAAATGCAACTTCGCCATTTGCAGCTGCCTGAAGAACCGTGCCAAGGATGAGGAACGCGTACCCGACCCACACTCCAGGTTTGCGACCATATTTGTTACAAACCCATGCAGCCATGGGGTAGACAACTGCGGAACCAAGAGAGTAAATGGCGTTGATAAATCCCAGCCAAGCACCCGAAGGGCTATCCATAAAGTCATCCCATTGAGGCAAAGCAAGCAAATTGCCCATTAAACTGCCATCGTAGCTGCATTTGACTTTGATCAATTTCATGTCCCTGTTAGGTGCTTCCTGAGATGAGACATACCCGTTCGTAGATGAAAATAGGACCAACGATCCCATGCAAAAGTTGAGGGTGAGGAGATGTTTTTGCTTGTACCAAGGACCATTGTCGGGGAGTACGGCGGCCAACTCCCCGCCCACGGCTTTGGTCTCCGTAGCCGTAGGCTGATGCGACTTATTTGCCATGACTAAGAATAAGATAGAACCAAGCCTGATGAGTTGATTGAGTGGCAAAGAGGTGACAAAAAGACGAGGGAACAAAAACCGGTTCCAGCTCGGCGGATTGCTGCCGTTTTAAGCTGTTCTCTGCAACAAAAGAATGCAGCACAACGGGAGGGATTCCGACATGGTTCCACAATGTCTTGGATTATGGGGGTCCCTTGACGCTAGGGTACGGAACCAACTCATGGAATCAGTGCCGAGCTGTCGATACTGACTCGTCAAACCATGGATGTACGCATTGACCCCATACACACATTCAGGGCGTGGCTGATAGAACCAACGGCTTACATGGACCCCAACGACTGTTTGCATGATGAAAATGACAGCTAATTGGCCCTGTCGGGTCCCAGCTAGCCGACCCCAGCTCTTGTGGGTGATGCGTAGTCGGAAAGTGGGAGCTTCCCGGACCGCGAGCGAATCGGGACGGGAGCCAAGCGCCAACAAGGCCGTGACTAAAATGTTTATAAGTTGGAGTTTGTGGCTGGTCCCGCTTGGCGTAATAGCTAGGTCCATCGCGGTCCCTTGGACTGGGGAACATGTAGGTGGTCAATATCGAGCAAGGGAGACGAACCCACTCCGCGTAGAGAATGGAGACCAACCACAATCGGTCCGAATCCGTGTCTGGAGACCCCGCGTTCTCGCGGACCACCCCCGCATTTTCCCAGGGCCATGGCAAGCTCAATGTGGCTCCTCAGGATCAGCATGATCTCGCATGCTCCATTTTGGAGCAGCCCGTGAGACGCCGTGTTGCATGTTTCGCGGCTGAGCGTGATGGGTGTGTTACACACCCACGCCTGGAGCAAGGAATAGGCGCTTCGCGCTGCCCATTTCAGCAGAGACTAGCAAAAAAATGCCCTTTGCGGCATACAATAGCGATGCCAAGCTCACCAACACCTCTTTTTTGGGCAGATGGTGCCATAAAGGGCCGAAGGATTAGCGAAAATAAAAAGATGAATTTTTCATTGCCTGCTTACTTGTATTTCATTTGGTTTCTTTTTATTTTATTTCACACAATCTATTTCGCCACCCATTGATCCCATGCTTCAATCGGCTATCCCTTGCCTGGCCTAAACCATTCATCACGAGACTGGATCCCCGGCGCCCTCTACCTACAAAATACTAGGCGAGAAGCAAAGGAAGCCAATTAGAATGCCACTATCGAATTTCAACGATTACAGACTCCCAAGTAAGCAAGCTACCGGTGGGTTGAGTTCATGGTGTCGCACCCACATGACCTAACCGACCTATGTGCTCCACAAATGGACGGGGTGTTGTCCCCTGGAGGTAAGGAGCATAAACTCACTACCCCCAGTTGATCAGCTTGAGCATGGGCGCGGAACTCAATAGAGTATGAAGAACCTGGCCATATACTCGGGTACAAAATTGAGTATTCGGGGTCGTTTCCCTTTACGTGGATCCAAAACAAATCGAGTCCGCGCCGGCTCTCTGTGCTGTGGTTCGTGTACCGGTGTTACCGTATTCTCATTTTCGTAATCGTACGCCTGTCCTGCCTTTCAGATTCGGACACCATGATGAACAAAGGTTACGACCCGCGACCGAAAACCTACCTCTTGCATAATTAATCCCAGTGCATATTTGCCAATTTGAAAAGCTCGCCCCAGTCAATATTCGCAAATTAATTCCCCTCCACCTTGCGGCATGTCACCGGCCGACACGGGAAACTATTTCGGACCGGGTTACCGAGGCTCTGGTTCACACAAGACACAGGCTTGTCCTGCATCATTGCACATTGCGACTCGTGTCGGCGGAGAAAAGGCAAAGCTGATAATTGCCTCGCCAAGAGTCTTGGGCAGCAGGTTGAACACCGCTTAATTTACGGCGCCATTTCCCAAGTATGGTACTATTCCGGCCAATACCCACCCGGGTGACAAACTCCGCATCCGCTGTAGCTACCCCAACGATTGACTTAATTCTCCGCCTTTGACGGTACCCGCGGAACCCCCGCTTCGACCCCGCAACCCATCGTCATTGAATCCATGCTCGATGCTCGATGCTCCTGCTAAAATATACCATCGTTTAACAAGCTCGGATCTGGATTCACAACGCTAGCCTCAAGCTACTGCTGCATCTTCAGATTCACTACACGCCCGCAAAGACCCAATCAATAATGGAGCAATTCCCCTTCAAGGTTAGCAGACATCGAAACTTTAATCTTGTACCCCGGACTGATTGATGGCTGTGCAAAGCTTGCCAACCCGGGCCTCTTGAAAACGGATGCCTACGTCAATGGCGAATGGAGACCCGCAGCGTCGGGAAAGCGATTTGAGATCCAAGGTCCACTCCCCTGTCAAGACCGTGTAGTCGTGTGCTAAAACCCTTTTTGTACAGACCCGGGAACTGGCAAGACATTTACTTCGTGTGCAGACTTTGACTCGTCAGACGTTGACGACGTCGTTCAGTCAAGTGCTCGCGCGTTCGCCTCTTACAAGAAGGAGAACCCGCGATCCCGAGCTCATAAACTTATCGAATGGGATCGTCTCATTCGCAGCAACAAGGATGACATTGCGCGAATCTTGACATATGAGAGTGGCAAGCCGTTGGCAGAGGCCCATGGTGAGTTGGACTACGCACTAGGTTTCACTTGGTGGTTCGCTGGTGAGGCGGAAAGAGTGAGAGGCAATGTAAGCGTTCCAGCGGCTGCAAATCGCCGCGTCTTTGTCGTCAAGCAGCCAATTGGTGTTTGCGTGGCTCTTGTTCCCTGGAATTTCCCCATCGCGTATGCAGCCCCGAATTATTGCGTCTGAACAGCGCTGACATGATTCTAGAATGATACTTCGCAAAGTTAGCGCTGCACTTGCGGCTGGCTGCACCATGATTGCCAAGCCATCGCCAGAAACGCCGTTGACGTGCCTTGCTCTGGCAAAACTCGCCTCTGATGCAGGGTTCTCTCCTGGAGTGTTCAACGTTATCCCAACCTCCCTGGCCAACACGCCCAAAGTCGCCGAGACGCTGTGCAAGCACAGTCTGGTCAAAAAAGTGACATTTACCGGTTCTACCGCAATCGGAAGCCTAATTGCTCGACACTGCTCCGAAGGGTTGAAAAAGGTCACGCTGGAACTCGGGGGCAACTGCCCATTTTTGATCTTTGACGACTGTAACCAGGACCAGGCATTGGACGAGCTGTTCAAGCTCAAGTGGCGACACTCAGGCCAGGCTTGCATCACAGCCAACCGAGTTTACATCCAAAGCGGGATATACGAGGAGTTCCTGGAAAGGCTAGTGACAAAAACGAAGGGTTTGAAGCAAGGACACGGGATAGACCCCACTACAACCATAGGACCACTAACTACACCACGCGGAATCGCCAAGGCACAGCAGCACGTTGATGATGCCGTGGCCGCTGGAGCAAAACTAGTCTTGGGAGGAAAGCCGGCAAAGGATATCGGTGACGGAGAAGGCTTTTTCTTCCAGCCTACCATTCTGCGGGACGCTACCCAGGCAATGCTCATCAGCCGAGAAGAAACCTTTGCTCCTGTTCTTGCCGTTTATCGTTTTGAAACAGAGGATGAGGCTGTTCGGTACGCGAACGAAACGAGCATGGGACTTGCCAGTTACTTTTTCACCAAGAATGTCGATCGCACCTGGCGATTGCTGGAGAATCTAGAAGCTGGAATGATTGGTATGAATTCTGGCAATTCGTCTGCGGCTGAGTCTCCATTCGGCGGCATCAAACTTTCAGGCTATGGCAAAGAATCTGGAAAAGACGTGGCGGTCGAAGAGTATCTTGTTTCTAAAACGGGTACATTGACTTTGGATGGCCATTACTGAGAACAAGACTGGGATTCTGTGTGCATTGAATAATGAATAATATTTTGCCGTCTTCTCATTATCTACTAAGGATTTGATGGCTGAGCTGGCCCTTTACTATGGGGCAAAAGCCTGATCAATAATGTCTACATAAGCCTTTGTCTGTTGGAAAGTCGGAGCCGTAAGTGAGAACGGGCGTTGCGCGAAGATTTGGCGTATCGTGCAGAGGAAAGGTCTCTTGAAGAAGACTGTTTACTTCCATGCATGCTGGTCTTTGCAAACCCATTCTTGTGCTGATTTGACAACAACCAGCGACCAATGGTCCAGTATTTTTAAGGCGATGGGCTGACGGCTTAGCTCATTGATTTCTACAACACTCGCACTCCGCCTTTTCCTTTCCCACCAACAAACAGAGCACCTACCCATTATTTACCATGGCGGAGCAACAAAATTCAGGTCGCTTTGGTGCGCAGAAGAGAACGATGCCGGCAGGAACGAGATGAGGAGCGACGCCAAAAACAGGAAGCGTGTCGACAGCGCCAGCTCTTCGGGGCAAAAATGAAGCCTGAGGAGAAAGCTGCAGGCATCAAGCTAGAAAAGAGAGGAATTCGTCAAGCAAAGACTAGAGGCAGTGTAAGGCGGTGGTCTTGTCGCAAGGGCCCAGTCTGCGGGCTCTATCCTCCACAGATGCCAGGATATCAATTGACTAAAACGCATTGACCTGTGTCCTCCAGCACGTCGCGCGAGATACTTAGTCGGAAAATATGCAGATCATTAGCGTACACGAGGGAAACATGGTACTCGTCAAGGATGACGGAGCAGGGGCGGCAAAGCAAATACTCCAAGTGCACCAGTTATTGGCCCAACTTTATTTTAGTCCCTACCCTAGTATTGCACATTGAATTGAACGAAACGTCCTATTGGAATGTAAATATATTCGTCCAAAACTGCAGCTCAAAGCGAGTTTCCTGTTCGGTGACATCGGTCCAGCTGCCTTGATACCAATTGACCACCCTCATAAATTCCACATACAATGACAACCGACAGATCAATCCACTGTCATGAGCTGCTCGTAAAATCCTCCATATCGGCCTTGTTTATCGTGAAGATGTATCTCAAGAATCCAATGCCTCTTCTTTCCATTGCCATCTGGCTTTGTCATGGAATTGCCGTTTCCGCTCGCAATGTAAAGTGTCGTCTTATCGCGAGGAATACGCTCATGAGGGAATGATCCAACAATGTGTCCTGCGATGTGCGCACCGAAATCCCATCCGTCTTCGTTGGCCACCTTGCAGGCGATGGCGTATAGTTCCTCGCCAGTCATGTCGGGGTTCTCGTTGTAGAGAGCTTTGACCTTGAGCCAGATGGGCTCGAGCGCATCGCGGAGCTTCTTTTTCTCCGGGTCATCGCCAAGGACATAGGTTCGTCCGAAATCAGCCTCCCAAGCCTCAAAGACGGGTCCCAGATCGATGACCAGAATGTCATCCGCCTCAATAACACGGTCCGGTGGGTTCTCCTCAAACGGCCTCAGCGTATTGGGCCCACTTCTAATCACGCGCTTGTGCCAGTGGGTTCTAATATTGTGGCGCGTAGCCCCGAGCTCGTAAATCTGCTCATTCAGTTCCTTCTCGCGGATTCCTGGGCGAATAAGATCTTCGATTTCTGTAAATAAATCGATGGCCTTGTTCTGCGCATCCAAAAGATACGCGGCTCGTTCCTCTTCGGTGGCGGTTTTTGGGTCTGGGGTCATGGTGACTGATTATTGGGCGATTTGTCTTGACTAGGGAAAGAGAAGCCCGAATTGCTGTTTTGTGTCAATTGCTTATAAGTGCCAGAGCTTCCCCGCAGCCAGTTACTAATGATATAGTGACTCACCCGTCACGTGGTAGCATGCCTCAATATCATCTCGGAGGTACGCCGGCATGTACTGACACGAAGCTTTGCCCATGCGACCCACCTTCCGATGAGCTAAAGCAACGAAGCGGACCTGCCAATGCCATTGACCGCGAGTGCAGCCAATGGACGATTGCCGATTAGAAAGCCCAGCCGATTGGAATGAGCAAAATGGGCGGGCACGCCAGCAGCACTGCGGGAAATGGCCCGATGGTGCGTGTTGAGGCCTGCCAATCTTTGCGAATAACATCTTCCAATGGGCCAGCGGCCCCTCATTGCCGCCGCCAGCACCAACAAAAATAAGCGACCCCTCACTCACCCAAATCCTTTCAATTGTTCAGGCACAGCAGTCACGGTGCAAACATGCCAAAGAGGGTCATGAATGAGAAAATGTGTCAAAGAATTTGAAGCTCCCAGATGAAACGGGTTCTCCAGTCACGGCTCAATCGAGACCTATAGCGCATCTTCAACGCCCACTACAATTTGGATCCCAATCGCTTCTCGCCAATTGTCCATTTGCCACCCACCGCCTTTCCTCCAATCAGTGTTGACTTTGAAAATTCCTCACTCACAGGAGCGAACAGCGACAAGCCTGTCTCGGAAACCCCAAATTCTTTGACTATTTCTTGGCCACGGGCAGAAAATATATAATCTAGAAATAGACTCGCTTGTTGCGGGATTCCTCCCGACCCCGTTGGAGAGTAGAGCGCATAGCAACTGTTCATGAGAATGTCAGTCTTGTGCGTTGGCTCAAAAAACACAGTCAGCTTAGACATGGTCCCAAGAGCAGTCTGGCGTAAGAGCGTAGATCGGTCGGTCAGACAGTATGCGTCAGCGGCATCGGCCTTCTTCAAAGCCTCAGAGGGCGAAAGCAAGCTTGTTTTATACCAAGACTCTGCCTTTGCATCGGCCCATGGTTGAGCAGCTAGCTTGGCCCAGATCCCACGTTCTTTCCACATTGTCGCCGACAAGTCAGCACGACTATAGAATAAAGAGCCGCTGGATGCAATCTTGGCAAAAGCCTCTGGTAGAGATGATGCTGATGCCACGCCAGCAGGGTCGGATGCAGGACCAGCAAGACAGAAGTGATCATGAAAGGCGCAACCGGCAGAACGAGACCACCCCTCAGACTCGGCCAGGTCTTCTTGGTCGCGCTCATAAGTCAATGCAATATCAATATATCCTCGCATGAGGGCTAGTTGAGTGTTGCGAGAATGATTGCAAACCCATTCGATCGATCCATTACCGCCTCGGCTCTTGAGATAGTCCTCGGCGAGTTCCTTGATTAGTCCCGTAGCACCTATGCAAAAGACGCCACTTTAGCGGCAGTTCGCGCCGTGGCAGTTTAAACATACCAGCACCCCCATTCCTAGGTTCGGCAATTAATCACTGGCGGCTGAGGTGGATCTACTGAATGCACTTCTTACCCAATGCGCAATATAACGTCACCCTGGCCGTAGACCTCGCTGGCATTCTTTTCCACGTCCCCATGGGAGACTATGGAGGTGGATTGAACAGTCATTGCCGAATATTGCTCAAAGCTATTGTTGGGAAAGTATAATTCAGAGCTTGGGGTTTGGAAACTTTCTCATCAAATGAACCGTGACAGCGGACCGATAATTATCCGACGTGCATTCAATCTTCATAATATTGCATAAGTATTATACAGAGCTAGGGTAAGTTGCCAGGTAATCTGAACATGGTATTTGAATGATGAGACGGGTGTTGATAATGATGTTGTGGGTTTTGCATCACAAGGACATTTAGCCCCTTGGATGTGACTCACATGTTTCCCAATATCTCTTTCAAGTGAGAAGAATTACACAGCGGGAACAAATTTTATTGATAAAGTCACGTAAAGCAAAACCACAATTTTCCATCCATCATTTTTATCTCGTGTTTCTTATCCTCAGTTACTTGGTCTTCTAAACACCCAGTCATGCACCCACCCCATCGACCTTCATTCTGCAGGGTAAGTGCTAATTAGTTCAATTTTGAGTATAGAGATTACCATTACCACCTCCCAACTTCTATCCATGAATGATGCCTTTATCAAATGATTATCTTGAATCGAATCGACTCTCAAGCCTTAAAATGAAGTATATAATTGGTCACATTAGATTCCGTGGCGCACTGCACTGCTATCGCTACAACCATTGCAAGGCACAGTCTGTGGCGGATTACTCACGATGACTTGAGAAGCTGAAAGGAGATTAAGCTTAACAAATAATGAGTCATAATGAGCTGGGATCAATGTACCAATGAGGAAAGGCGACCAATAAAGTGATTAAACTAATGTTACAAATTTCTGCATGGATATTAGTCACCGACAACTATGATCTTGGCCAACGAGTCATCTACGGGACAGCAGGTGCCAAGCCCCGCCAAGCATACGTCAAACAGCTTCAAGTAGTTCTACAGACCATCACATAGATATTTCGGCTGAAGGTACCCATCAAGCTTGGTTGCGACAAACAGCGCAGTAGCATTACGTCAGCCAAGTCTTTTTCGTAAGCGAATATACCATTTGCGAGCATGCCAAGAATACTCCGCGACAAGGGCTGGTTGGTTCTGCAGTCCAGCCTACCATATCTAGTCACTCAAATGTGCAAACTCTTGAGAAAAGATTAATCCGAAGGGCCTCCGTTCACCCGGCTGCTGCTTTTCTGGTGGGCTTGGCTTTTGAGGCCAAGACGTCGTGACCTCACGTATATCAAGTAATATCTTGCCCCGCGGCCTTGAAAGTGTGATGAAAAATCCAAGCCACCTGTGATAACATGAAAGAGCCTTGGCGTGCGGGGAAATCGATTAGGTTGTGTGGTTCCGGGGTAAAACGAGGCGATCTCGCCCATTTTGGCAATGGGTTGGCAAATGTAGCAAGTGATCGGTAAAATGATTCTCACACAATGCCAAGTTGACCACATGATGTCCCGATATTTGGGTGCACTTTTCCTATAAATCTGCTGACCAAAATTCGTCCATTTTACTGCTGGTGCTGGATACTTCATCTTTTCTCATCTACTTAATCAGCTGGAGATTGGCATCTTCAGCCTTGTCTTTATACCTCAGTGAAAGAAATTCATTTGTCAACAGTAACATGGCTACACAAGAGGATCCTCCCCTCTCCCACGGAACAGCAGCTGAAACAAACATTCTGTCTAAAACATCCGACTCGGGTTCCGGAAAGGCTGAAGGCGTTGAAGATGCGGCTGGGGATGATGTTGAATTTGTCGACAGGGCCACCGAGAGGGCCGTCCTAAGAAAGCTAGACTATCGAATTATTCCCATGGTCATGTGGGTATACCTCATGAATATGATGGACCGAGGTACGGTGCTGTCGTCTGTCTGATCCATGACTATGATGGTGTATGACTGACTTCTCCATCACAGTCAATATTGGGAACGCGCGACTGTTTGGATTGGAAGAGGACCTGAATCTTGTGGGATCACAATTTCAGCTCTCCGTGTCAGTCCTTTTCATTACATACTGCGTACGCCATGTCCTGAATTATTGTCGAGCAGTACTAATTACACAACTGCCAGCTCTTTGAGGCACCCTCAAACATGGTTATCAAACGCCTCCAACCTGCTCGCTATCTAGCCGGGCTCACATTCGCATGGGGACTTGTTGCGACCTTTAGTGCCTTTGTGCAGAACCTGAGCTCGCTGATCGCCTGTCGTCTTCTGCTAGGTCTATGCGAAGCTGGCTTTTTCTCAGGAGTCGTCTTGTATTTGTCCATGTTCTATGGACGACGCAGCCTGGCACTGAGAATTGCATATTTTATTCCACTGCGGCTCTTTCGGGCGTTGCCGGAGGCCTCGTCGCTTACGGCATCAGCTACATGGATGGCACTGCGGGATGGAGAGCCTGGAGGTGGATTATTCTGATCAACGGCCTGCCCACCCTTGTTACTGGTCTCGTTATCCCGTTCGTTTTACCAAACAGCCCCGAGACTGCGACGTTTTTGTCTGAAAAGGACAAGCACACTCTTCTCCGCGTACACGAGGAACAGGTCGGTCGCGCACGCAACCTTCGTCACATGGTCAAGGAAGATGTGATGGACGGTGTCAAGGACTGGACCACATGGATCTACTGCTTTGCTCTGTTCCCTACGCTTACCATGCTCTATTCCTTTGTCGTATTTCTTCCAACCATCATCCATCAGCTGGGAGAGTGGAACGCTGCCGAGGTGCAGGCCATGACGGTTCCCGTCTATGCAGTTGGGGCCATAGTATACCTCATTGGCGCCCGAATCAGCGACATTACTCAACGCCGGGGGTATTTTGTTATGGGTGGAATAATTTCTGCGATTATGGGTTACGGCATGCTCATTGCGAATAAGGGCTCGGCGGTTTCCTATGCTGGTACATTTTTTGTTTCCATTGGCATTTTTATTACCTCCGGAATCTCATTTGCTTGGGTACCAACCAATAATCCGCGGTATGGAAAGCGCGCATTTTCCACGGGAATGCACCTAACAATCGGCAACTCGTCTGGTGTTGCGGCTCCGTTCCTATTCTCTAACCAGTATGCGCCAACTTACATTCCAGGCTACGCTGCCAGCATGGGTATGCTTGCAGTCTCGTTTGTCCTCAATGTCATACTCCATCTCCATTTCCGAAGACAGAATAAGCTCCGCGATGAGGGCAAGCAAGACTACTTGATGGAGGGGAAAACGGATTTAGAGATTGAAGCTTTGGGAGAGAAAAGTCCAAGATTTCGCTTTGCGGTTTGAGGTGGATGGTACATGGGGTTGTTTGGGCTCATTGTCGTCTTGAAATAGCTGGTTAAATGCAACTCGCTGTTATTATTCATTACATATCTCCTAGCATCCTCATCATTTCGTGGTTGGTGTAAAACCAAGTGGCCAATTCTGCTCCAGGCGGTCCAAACTCGGCCGGAATCTGGTTTTGCTGAGCTGCTTGCATCGGCCTCAGACCGAATGCAGCCGAATCAGGAGTAAGTTCTGTCTCTGGCCCAATCATGACACTGTTGGCATCTACCGCAGGGTCAAACTCTCCAGGTACAGGTGTACGGAACTGATCTGCATGAAAACCACCTGGGTAGGTGTTGAAGCCCATGGCTGGGGCCCTGAGCATATTACCTGCCTTATTGGCCTTGGCCTCGAAATACTTTACGGCAACATCGTATAGCGCTTTGAAGATGCGAAGATGCCTTTGACAAATGGTGTAGCTGGTGGAATTGGATGCCAGCTGGAGTGTCTCAACTAGTCGCTGTAGATAATGCAGATCTGAAGGATCCGATGTCTCAATCATATGACAGAATATGACAATGAATGGGATGAACGGGGACTGAAGAAGAGCCCTTTGCAATCAATGTTAGATATTGCCTGCAAAAGTCGCTTGTCCGATACTTACCAAGCAACATAGAATTCAAAATAATCTGACTGGAGCTCCTTATCTGAGAGAATATTTAAGCATTTTTCGTGCTCGATCAGTGTGTCTCGAGCGGCAGCAATGCAATCATCACAAAATACGGAGCTACCCGGCTTGTCGGGGGGTATACCGCGGTATATGAGGGTGAGCATAGAGAAACTGGTAACTCGGTCGGCACGCCAAAGGAGCTCATTCAGTCCAGCCCCGAGTGTTTGGCTTCTCAAGTCGTTGTATTTTGCCTAAGGATGTTATTTAATCGTTCTAGAGCATACAAAAATCACAATACGGTAAAGAATTCCTGAGTTTCCATACGTACCTGCAAATCGTCCTGAGCTTTGATGAATTTCTTAGCTTCGATCGCGATGGCTTTGGCACGAGCGGCGCGGATTTCCTCAGGTTGAGTCAAAGAGTTTGGGCTGTAAATGTTGTCGAAGATACGTCCCTGTAGAGCGGACATTGCAATCCAGATAGGAAAAACCTCGCTCCACCACGAGTCCGGGGAGAACTCGTGGCCTTCTCGTGGTAGGGTGATGTCGTTGTCCCGAATCGTAGATGAACGACCCATCCGAAGGGACAAGACCTTTTCGATGGTGTAGATTAACCAAAATAGCCACATTTTGTACCTCTTTGTCTCTGGAGGCTCGCCTTGAAGGGAAACAGCATTATGCAGACCAAGAGCTTGTGTCTGGTGGGAGGCCATACATATAAAAGTCCATGCCGCGGAAGATTTGCATTTTTGAAGACAGTACAAGCCCTACACGTAATTGAGCAACTTGATGAGAGAATGTGGGGATTGAAAATTACCGCCATGCTAAGAGCGTATGCATTGTCCAGCGTCGCAGGTTGGTGAAACTGCAGCCTGGAGAGGACCGTCTCCAGATTATCTCGGCACAGTATTGCCTGCTCGCTGTATTCCTGCTTGCAACTTGCATCCTTCACTGCGTTTGAGCATTCGAGGAAGAGCCAATACAGTCCGGCGTAGACGATGATGAGTTCTGCTTCGGTGGCTGGTCCAGGGGAGCAAACTTTGATAAAATGCGCTGTAAACTGGCCGACGGTTTGGAATTCCATGAACCAGAGGGCTTGGACCCGAGCACTTTCTGTTGGCGGTTAGTTAAAATAATCCATGAGCGAAACGGAAAAAATGTGCTCATCGTACCTTGGGCCATTCGTAGGCATGCCAATGCTTTGTCGGTGGAGGGCGAGGGAAGCTGGCGCAGACTTGCGCCTGGTGGCAGCGGCCTTGCGTTCGGATAGAGACTCTCTAAAGTGTCGGTCTGCTGCTTTTGGGTTTCTACGGTATTCCTTAGAGCATTCAGCACCGCGTTCATCTCTTGTGCAATCTCGGATGACGGGTTGTTTTTGATCGCATTCTGGAGAAACCTGGTGGCAAAGACTGCGTGTGCAAACAACGAAGACTCCCCTTCGTACTCTGGCTTTGAGGGAACATTCTGCTCCTGGGCGTTGACGATTATGGAGGCAGCATCTGCCGGGGTTGGGGCAGAAGAAGACGGCGTTGGGTGGATTGAGTGGGGAGACGGATTGGAGTGAGATGGCCTCGGCGCGGTTGCAGAGATGGACGATGCACCACCGTTGGACTGGGCCACTGTTAATTGGTGAACGCACCGGGTAAGGTCGTCAATCTTTTGGGCAAGCTTGTCTAATTTCGTCTCGCTGATCGGGGCGCGTTAGTGCTGGGGCGTAGCTGCGCGTGGACATGGCACTGCAGCTAACTCACTATGTGTTTGATATAAAGACGCGCTGCCGCCTAACTCTAGGCTTCTGATCAGCAGAATAGGTGCATTGGATCTTGATTTTGATGCAGTGGGAGCATGGGTAGGTGCGGTCGCATTTGACCTGCGGGCAATGTGAGCTGTGCAAAACGAGCGGACCGGGGACAAAGTGAGAGTGGCAACCTTTCGTTGACGACAATTGTCGCACTGCGCAATGTTAGCCGGGTGCAACCTCCGGGGACATTTCCGGCTTACAGCAAAGTTTCCAGAGGCGATGGCCTCGCTTTCATGGCCGTCTCCGGGGCGCGCAAAGGCCTCCTCCAGCGGAGCCATGTCCTCGTCATCGTGGTCCATGGCCGCTGCTGCTCGTCAAGTCACTGTCACCCCCACCGGGACGGGGCACGCGTGATGCGCTCAGATGGGGCGGCGTCAGAAATTTCTGGACCGATTCTCAATCTCGGATGGAGCCGGCTCGGGAACGGTCAAGTCCAAGGTCAAGACCCTGCATGAACAGAGAACAGACAGCGTCGGGCCCAAAGAGTCCAGCGTCGCAAACCATCGACTCTCGTGGGACTTTGCAGATGCTTCGGCCCAGCGGTGCTCCGGCGTCCGTGTGTGGTTGTAAGTCTGCGAATGCGACGGTGCCCGACTTTTGGGTGCGCCATGGGCGGACGCCGGAGCTCCGGCATCCGCGTAGCCCTCAGCGACCCCCATGGCTTGGCGCTACTGCACAGATGCAGTTAGTCAACGTGGGACCAGGCCGCCTGGCTGAGAATTATCAATCTGATCACTTTATCAATCTCCTGTTCTCGGCCCTGGACCGACCGAGGGCCTGACGAAATGGTCTAATAAATACGCCCGATTCCTAATGCCGCCTCCCGATGCCGGCAGTTTTCTTTTTCCTTTTTGCCCAATGTTCATATTAATACTGGACTGATGCCATTTGCGCTGCATCGGGCCCATCTCGACTGATTTGCCTCGCTGCAACCCTCCGAGTCACTGCCAAGAGAGATCGACGGGCCCACACCCTTGAGCCGCAGCCATGGCCATCGAGGCCCTCTCCGAGAAGGACGCGACGACCGAAAAGGAAACGAGCCTGACTCCAAAGACGGGTTCACAGCAAGGCGACAACGACGGTCACGAAAGCGACGAAAATGCCGACGCAAATGCGGGAGGGAACCCATTCTTTGTTTGTTCACCAGGATTGCGCGCAAATCCGCCCACACTAACAGGAATGCGCAGAGAGTATTCCATTATGGAGGCACCAAAGAATACGTCCTCGAGGCCATCGCCGTCGTCGCCGCCATCGCATCGGGTGTTGCTTTTGCCATGGTCAATGTCGTTTTGGGTCGCTTCATTTCCATCATGAATGACTACAATGTCGCCAGTTCGCCACCCGACAATTTCATGTCATCCGTTCAGACAACTGCGTGCGCTCCTTCTCCAATGCAAGCTGAATATTTTTCTCACCTTTTACTAGCCTTTACTTTGTCTACATTGGAATCGTGCGATTTGGCGCCACCTACATTTACGCATCGCTCATGACGTATGTCGGCCACAACTTGACGAGGAATGTCCGACACGCCTACCTCAAGGCGGCGCTTAGCCAGGAGACCGGGTACTTTGACAAGGGGATCGCAGGTTCCATCGCCATGCAAGCCACTTCGAATGGCAAATTGATTCAATCCGGTATTGCTGAGAAGCTCGGCCTCGTCGTCCAGGCCATCGCCACCTTTGTCACGGCCTTTATCATCGCCTTCATCAGCCAATGGAAACTGACACTCATAATCATTTGCATTATACCCACCCTAATTGTTCTCGTCATCGGATTGTCCATTCCAGACGCCATCATCGAGACCAACATGCTGCAGACGTACGCACAGGCCGGTAGCTTCGCCGAGAGCATCTTTGGAGGCGTGAGGACTGTGCACGCATTCAATCTCCGACCAAGGATTGTGGCCAAATATGAAACGTATTTGAAGGAGGCCTTTAACGAGGGAATGAAGAAGAATTTGCTATACGGGTTTATTTTTGGCGTCGAGTACTTTGTCATATTTTCAGGCATGGGTCTGGCATTCTGGCAAGGAATCACCATGATCCACCGCGGCGAGGTTCCCAATATCGGTACCGTGTTTACGCAAGTCATTTGGCCACCTTCCCAACTAGCCCTGCTGACCATTGCAGCGTATTGTTTTCGGTTGTCATTGCCTCTACCACCATTTCCACCGTGGCCCCGCACACTGTCGCCTTTTCAAGAGCATCAGCAGCAGCTGCTGAACTATTTACGTTGATCGACCGGCAATCCGAGATTGATCCTTTTGATGAGTCTGGCGAAAGGCCTGAGCACACGGAGGGTGTCATTGATGTCGAAGGAGTCAAGTTCAGCTACCCTTCCCGCCCCGACGTCATGGTTTTGGAGGATTTTACTCTTAATATCCCCGCTGGCAAGGTTACTGCGCTCGTTGTAAGTAGTGGGAAAGAGTAATCCTTTTCGGTCCGCTAACACAAGGCCAAGGGTCCCAGTGGTTCTGGCAAAAGCACCATCATCGGTCTTCTGGAGCGATGGTACAACCCGACCGCAGGCCTTATCAAATTGGACGGCCGGGATATCAAGGAGTTTAATCTAAAGTGGCTTCGTACCAATGTTCGCTTAGTTCAACAGGTACTCGCCCTTGCAAAAGCTCTGGCTCAAAACATCTAACATTTATAGGAACCGGTGTTGTTTAATGGCAGCGTGTTTGAAAATATTGCCAATGGTCTGGTTGGTACTCCATGGCAAAACTCTTCCATGGAAGAACAAATGAAGCGAGTTGAGGAAGCAGCGAGGCTCGCATTTGCTCATGAATTCATCTCGACTCTACCTCAGGGCTACAATACACGAATTGGAGAAAGAGGTGGCCTTTTGTCCGGTGGTCAGAAACAGAGGGTCGCCATCGCACGAAGCATCGTTTCCGAGCCCAAAATCCTGCTACTCGACGAAGCAACCAGCGCCCTGGATCCTCAAGCTGAAGGAATCGTTCAACAGGCCCTCGATAGCGCCTCCAAAAACCGAACCACAATCGTCATCGCTCACAAACTGGCCACAATTCGCAATGCCGACAACATCGTGGTCATGTCCAAGGGAGGAATCGTTGAGCAGGGTGTCCACGACGATCTCGTGGCCAAAGGCGGGGTGTATGCCAGACTCGTCAAGGCTCAGGACTTGTCTCCCGATCAGGTAAACAGCGAAGAACCAACTTCAGATGGCGAGCCCGCAAAGGAAGACGAGCTAGAGCAGGTCAAGTCTTTGGCCAAGATTCAAACAGCCGAGGCGAACCAGCTTGCATTGCTAAAGGACCGAGAAGATCACGACTTGCACAAGCAGACTGGACTTCTGCAAAGTATCTGGAGGCTTGGATCCGAATCCCCTGAACTGATGTTTTGGTACCTCATCACGTTGGCGGCCTGCATTGTTGGTGGTACGTACCGATATATCGTCATGTCCTGCCTGTGCTAACAAGATTAGCTGCTCTTTACCCCGGACAGGCCCTGCTTCTTGGCAAGATCATGGATGTTTTCACTGGATCTGACATGGTTAAGAAAGGGAACTTTGTTGCCCTCATGTTCTTTGTCATGGCGATTGGATGTCTTGCCGTCTACTTTGTCCTTGGCTGGTCCACCAATGTAATTGCACAGGTAAGTTGCCAAAAGGTGTCGTGTAGCTATTTCAGCTTTACTAACGTTCATCTTCATTAGACCTTGAGCTTAAAAATCCGCAAAGAATTGTTTGACTACATGTTGAGCCAGGATCTTCGTTTTTTCGATCGGTCTGAAAACACGGTTGGCGCGCTGGTCAGCCACCTGGACTCTTACCCACAGGCAATCCTAGAGTTAATGGGCTTCAACGTCGCTCTTATACTCCTGGGCGTCATCAATGTGATTGCTTCTAGCGTCCTGTCTCTTATCGTGGCATGGAAACTTGCCGTTGTGGCCGTGTTTGCGGGAGTCCCCCCTGTTTTGCTGGCTGGCTACGTGCGGGTGCGCCTGGAAACAAAGATTGACGAGGACATGGGCAAAAGATTCTCAGCAAGCGCCTCAATCGCATCCGAAGCCGTCATGGCCATCCGAACTGTTTCATCGCTGGCTATCGAAAGCAGCGTGCTGTCAAGATACACGGACGAGCTGGACGCGGCAATTGCACGGACTGTGCCGCCCATGTTCCACATGATGGTTTGGTTTGCCTTTACACAGGGTGTTGAATATTTCATCCTTGCGCTAGGCTTTTGGTAAGAAATTTCCGTGAATTCAGCCAAGATATGCACTGACTCGATGTCCAGGTGGGGCTCCAAGCTCATGAATGACGGAGAGATTAGCTTTTACCAGTTCATGGTTTCTTTCATGGGCGTCTACTTTTCGGCCCAAGCTACCGGCCAGGTTTTCCAGTTTGCAAATGGTGAGACTACTCCAGCAACCTTGAGAGTGATGGCGCTAACTATGAAAAGGCTTCTCAAAGGCCAACCAGGCGGCAAACTATTACTTTTGGTTGTCTGGACTCAAACCGACAATCTCGGAGACGGATGAAAACAAAGACAAGAGTCCCGAGAAGGACTGTAGCTCTTTTAACTTCAAGGACGTGCAGTTCACGTACCCCTTGGCTCCCGACAATCGCGTCCTCAAGGGAGTGTCACTTGATGTGAGTTCCATGAATGTGACTGACGCATGGAGTGCTGACTTGGCTGTAGATTCACCGCGGAGAGTTTGTCGCTTTTGTCGGAGCGTCAGGCTGTGGAAAGAGCACCATGATATCTCTACTCGAGCGTTTCTATGATCCGATTAGTGGAAACATCATCATTGACGACTCCGCCCCGCTCTCATCCCTTAACCCACGGCTGTACCGCAACCAAGTGGCACTTGTGCAGCAAGAGCCAACCCTATTCCCAGGAACCATTCGCGAAAACATCTCACAGGGCATGGACCTGGTCGTCTCGGAGATTGCCTCCGACGATGTTTTAGAAGAGGCGTGTCGCGCTGCGAATGCATGGGACTTTGTCTCCTCGCTGCCCGAAGGGCTCAATACTCCTTGCGGCACAAGCGGAAGCCAGCTTTCCGGCGGGCAGCGCCAGCGTATAGCCATTGCCCGGGCATTAGCGCGAAAGCCAAATGTCATTTTATTAGACGAAGCAACGAGCGCCCTGGATACCGAGTCTGAACGTGTGGTCCAGGCTGCTCTGATGGAAGCCGCCACGACTGGTGATCGCATCACGATTGCTGTTGCCCATCGCCTCTCGACCGTTCGAGATGCAAACCGCATATTTGTTTTCTACGGCGGCAGGATTGTGGAGGCTGGAACACACACCCAGCTTGTGGAGAAGGGCGGCATGTACGCAAAAATGTGTGAAGCACAAAAGTTGGATCGGAGCGTTTGAGCAACCGTTGTAGTTATACCCAAATAGATTCAGGAATAATTAATCTGAGGCCTAGTTTTTTCAAGAATAAAATATGCAGGAAATTTATTTCCTCTTCAAAACTAGAGCAATCGTGCCGAGATTTGGTACGGCCGGGAAAATCACCATCTTATCCAGCTTTGCCTTGGTGGGTCTACTGCGTACGGGGTGGCTGCGCTGATGCAGAGGGCGTCATTGGCGTCGATAGCCTTGTCCGTTCATCGGAATGTTCCCGGTCAAGCCCGTCGTTGATCCCCAAGTGGGAATAGATCAAACAAAGGTGGCGGGATTTAATTCGTTAAGATTGGAAGATTTTATGCATCCTGCCGTATGGAGTGGTTGATTCAGCAATTCCCGCGTGTGGGCCCTAACCGAATGTCCGAAGGGCTTGGAGTCACCTTCTCACAATATTTCTACTTCTAAGCTTTTCAGCTTGTCGCAACCTGAAATTGTAGCCACCAGGTAGTCATGCCATGTGAGGAGACAAGTTCTCACACCTAGGATTCAACCATGACGGGAGATAGCACAAAGCCCAGGCCACGAATACGCGCACACATGATTTGGCTAGTATGATCTACTCTCCGGGCTTTATCTCCCCTGCTAGTTCGGACCGGACTGAACCTCTCCGATCCGGCCGGCCATGTCCACTTTTAATACCGAATCTCAAAACCAAAACTCGTACCACATGCTGCTGGTTATGGCTATAAAATGAAGTGTGCACTACTTGTGCCTAATCAAATGCGGGCACATATATGTATCTCATTAGGCTCACCATTCCTACAGTATCCTGCCGATTAAACCTGTATTGAGTGAGAAGCGTGTCGGATTGTTGCAATTTTGCCGTGCAATCAATGGCTGTGGAGAATCTGACCAAAGTGGAGCGCCGTATCTCGCTCTCGCTTTTTTAAGTTTCCGATTCGGCTCGGCTTTTTACTGCTCTCCACTTCAAGGAGTTAAGGTATTATCGTACCGATCAGAGAATTCTTTATCCAGGTCCCAACTGATAGGGGACGAGAATAGCGACACTGCACAAACCGTCAAGCAATGCATAGAAATGGCACAGTAGTCAATTAGGTGGTTTTAAAGCGGGTATCGTCTTTTTGTAGCCTACTACCGCTTGGTGGGTCACAATAGCAAATGTAACGAATCTGATAAATTAAAGCATGTGGCTGTATTTCACACCCTATCCGTAGGGCTCGCTGTATTCATCCAAATCATCTGAGTGAGGAGGTTTGCGCTTATAGTCTAAAAATTCCAATCCATAGTGACCCGGTCTATTGCCGCTTTGATCAACGCCCCAAAAACAAAATGCCCAAATGCTTTTCAAATCCCTTGCCTCTCCTAGCTTTCCCATCCTACGCCTCCTTATCCTCTGCGCCAGGAGCCGGCTTCGCAGACTGAGCCAGACAGCGCTTTCGGATGCTGAAGTAGGCGGTAACATGTCCCACTACCCACCAGGAAAACAGGATTGGCAAACCAATGTGGAGGTAGTTGCCACATCCCGACCAGACCTCAATCAAGACAATCCACAACGAGTGAGCGGGGAACAGGTATCCAATTCGGTAAAAGCCAGCCATAAGCTCAAAGGGGAACATGCAAGCCGAGACGTTGACGATGAACCAGGTGAGCAAAAAGAACGGCACGGCAGGCAACGGGACGAAGCTGCCGATAGTTGACTCTAACACCTGGAAATTTGTGTCCATGAAGAGCCAAAACGTCAGCCACGTCAGGAACCACTGGCCAGCATCGACCCCCCAATCTTCGCGGAAAGCCCAGATATATCCGGTGACGATGACGGCAAACAACAAGGAGAAGACCTTGCCGACAGTAAAGCGCATCAGCCAGACATCGCGGACGCGCATGCTCTTGTGGATTCCGAAGTTGTCAAAGACACCGTTCATGGCAAGAACGTAGAAGAACTGCCCCAGCACGGCCATGACGATGTTCAAAGTGTTGTAAAGATTTCTGGACGCCTGGTTTGTTGTCCCGATGATGTCGGCGGTGCCCTGGATGGGGTTGAGGTAGGCTTGCACGGCAGCCGAGTCGCTCGTGTTGACGCTCTGCAGAGCGCTTCGTCCTTGCTCGGTTTGGTAGTAGCTTGATCGTGCTAGCGCAATAAGAGACTGGAAGTTGGGGGCCAAGTAACCGGATGCTGTCGTCGGGTACCTTGCTCCGTTGTAGATGTATGTGAGACTGTCGCTGGCGTCGTAGTCTTCGGCCGACTGTCCACCACCGTATGCGGCAGCGAGTCGGCTTGATGCGCCTTTGTGGATATACAGAGCTCCCCAGTAATCAGCATGGCAGACGCTGTGCTTTACGTCTGACGGGTCAGGGTAGTCGGCAGTAGAGCCAAACTCGAGAGAGGGAAACTCATTTCCCTTGAGAGACTCGTAGGCCTTGGAAACCGCCTGACCGGTGGCACCTCCATCGTAGTCAATAACGAGAACCTTCATGGCGCTTACTCGGTTGTTGACGCGGAAGGTGGCGCCAAAGAGGTAGGACAAATCAGCCAAGAACAGCAATAAAATGGCAATCATGACGCCAGAAAGGATCTTTGCGGCCATGGCTCTTCGTGGGCGCCAATAAGCCGAGTTGAAGCCGTGCCTGTCGGTGTCCGACATGATGGGATCGTTGTGTAAGGTCGGCTGAGGCGACGATGACTCTGGGACCGTTACTGAGTTTTCCGCCATGGTGAATGCGATTGTTTTCGAAGCTGCTCGTTATGGATACAGAGACAAACTGAATCGGGAAGCTCCTTATCAGGGGGGGAAACAAATTTATCGCAACGCAAAGCGACCCGTTTTCGCAAGCCAAAACGCCCCCCGTCGCGAGGCCACGACGCTCGGCCCACAAAAGCACCATCGCAGCAACTTCGATGTCCGAGGCAGGCTGATTTCAAATTAAGTCCGTTTTCGATTGGCCGCTGGCTCGGCATTGAGTTAAACGCCGATGCGCGCGAGCGCGCGCACCCCATTTTAGTCATTTAGCTGGGCGGGAGTGGCTAATTGCGGTGGGCCTCACCCCTGCAACTGGGCGCCATCGGCACGCACAAGGCTCCGAACTGCGAGTCGAGGCCAAATGGCACCATTTTGAGCTGCCACACTGATTTTTTTTGAGTTCTGTCCTGTCGTTCGTCGCGACGGATATAAGCTTGATCTACCTTGGATCGTTGCTAAATTCTAGGCTGACCACCTTTGCCATTAATAAGCAGCCTGGTGCTTACCATATTGACGGGATAAACTGCAAAAGTGCCAGGGCCCGATGGGCTCGCCTACAAACAGTGAATCTTTTGCTCTCACGGCACGTCGGTGGTCGCATGTTATTTTTGCCGACACGTAGACCAGACCCACACTCCCTTGAAACCTGCATCAAACCACCCAGCTTAATACGATGAATGCACTCCCACTGGACATCGTAAAAAGGTGGTTCGATTTAAACGTTCGCCCATTTTCATGACATTCGTATATACTTGAATATATACTTAAATCCGATTTCTTCGTGGACTTGATGACAAACCTACAAACTCGCCACATGAGTGAGCAACATCTGAGCTCGGTGGATTGTGGCCCGCTCAGTTTATTTGACATCAAGAAACCAAGTGATTTCTTTAAAATTACCACTATGACTTTAAATAACAATAATTATTGTTACTTGATGGACGTAATCTTAAGTTTGAATTGCCCAAAGACTAGATTTGTCAATGGATATAACATCCCACTTTGATTTGATACAGGGTAGCTGCCTATTGCAAATATTCATCACCGCTCTCTTTTTCCATCACCTTGAATGTTGGCTGAGCCGAAAACCAACCAGCTGCCTCACTGCCGACGGTTTTGTATGTAAACTCAGCTTCTGTCTCCCCAATCTTGATAACTTGCCCTCCCCTGCCGCTGGCCGCTGCATCAGCAAGAAGTTGCACCCGGCAGCAAGTCTCCAAGCTCATGAACCAAAATACGGCGCTCTCAATGGTGTTTCCAGTAGTGAGAAGACCATGGTTTGCTAAGATAGCAGCCTTCTTATTTCCTAGTGCTTTGGCAATGTGACGTCCTTCGCCTTCACCAATGACGACGCCGCCAAAAGAGTCGTAGAATGCAAGATCATTGTGGAAGGCACACGAATCCTGGGTGATGGTGTCGATAGGGCGACCAAGGGTTGAGAATGCCCGGCCGTGAACTGAATGCGAATGCGCAACACAATTCACCTCAGGTCGAGCTTCGTGGACAGCATGATGAATCATGTAAGCTGGGAGAATATTAATTTTGTACGATAGTAGTAGCACATAACATAGATGCGAAGGAGCAATCCCACCTGCACAATTCAGCAATTTTACTGGGCCACCCTCCACAATGTTTCCCTTCGCATCGACCCGGATGAGATCGGATGCCTTGAGCATGGGCCACGCCACACCAAAGGGGTTCACCCAGAAACTAGTGGGCTCGACGGGGTCCTAAGAGGCTGTTAGCTGCATCCTGACAGTTCTGGCGGCGATTATACCCGAAAGGTAATGTGCCCAGCTACGCTGTGGGCTATGTTAGCTTCATGGCCTCATGTTTCGTCATAGTCAACTTACCCCTCATCAAAGCCAAGCTTGGCAAAAATTCTAAAGGCCAAGGCCAGTCTTCCCTTCAAGTACTCGCGTTCCTTGTAAGGGTCATCAAACTTGGGTGGGCCAATGCGGCTGGACGCAGCTGATGCGTCTGTATCGCCATCAATGGGGCCTGTTGGGCCACGAACGATGCTGTCAAGTGCAGACGGAGACATTGTCACAGCAGTATCGCAGTTGTAGAAGGATGGCAACTCTTTATTCGTCACTGAAGACGAAGAGACTTTCAGAACACGTTACAGGGAGAGAAACAGTGCCGGTGTAAAGAGTAGAAACAAGCAATGTGCATATCTGGCATCGAATTTTGTCGATAGTCAAGTGGGGTATAAACTTAGTGACGCCAAGAGGAATGTGCCGAGGCTCGTCGCCAACGATTGGCACGTAAAGGAAGCTATTTGAGATGGAGTGGACCTGGATATGATATTCCGTATCTTCAACCAGTGGCGAGGAGCGGGGGAGCTCCATGGCTGTTTTGACGATTGTTTAGTAGCAGCGTGATTGGTTGCTAGAGTAGCTGCATATCCCGTGCCAGCACTTGTGGCTAGAAAGCGGGGCTCAGAGGTCGATCTTGTGCAAGATGCGATTGCCATCTCAACAGCGACGTCATCTATTCCTGCCAGAGTTTCTTGCATTGATCAATTTCGCTTTCCGAAATGGTTGATGAAAGAGCGAGCCCAAGTGCACCATTGGTGTTGTGATTGGCAGGCGCCGGCAGGAGCGTGTGTCTTGTTAGTTGGCAAGTTGGGTACAGGCGCCCCCGCATTTAAATCATCGCAACCAACCATGTCACCGCCATATCCGCCGTATTTAGCCGCATTCCGATTGGAGTAGATGCAACTGCCGCCATGTGTTCATTGCAGACTGGAGAGCATCGTGAACCATTTGATGAAGGGCAGATTGACCCATCTCCAAACTCAGCCAATGACCGTAAACAAGACGATCGATGATATGAAGACAAGCTTTTGTGATTGGCGGTTGGTTGCACTAAGCCTACGGCATCTTACATGTGTTACCTCATACCAATCAGCCTTGACGGATCAGTTGCTTACGTATGTTTTGCCCTATGTATTTCCATTAACAGCGATACTGGTTACTTTTTTTTCTTTCATTTTTTAAACTGATGCAGGTATTGTAATTGGACACTAGAATTTGACCTTCGGTTTGGGTTTCAAGTCTAAATACCCTTGACTCACTTTTTCTAGCTCAAAATTCTCGGCTTATTTTGGGTTGAATTGATTCCTACGAAATTGCATCATGCGTAAACCGCTGTAATTCGTTGCTATATTTTCTACTTTGAATCATTCGATACTGCTTCCTAGGTGTAAATATTGCCCTTTCACAGCCTTAGAAAATGATTGTCTTTCGATCAATCTGATTTGGGTTGCTTTCCCTCAACTCTAGAGGGAGCCTTCCGGCACTGCAGTGGCTCATTTCTACAAAGCTGAATAAGGCAGACCTGAGAATTCTAGGTAATCAAGTCTATTGCCTGATAAAGAACTTTAAAAATGTCTGATTATTGCATCGGTATTATGCAGTCGAGCCACGTTACTATGATATAACACCAACGTAGTGTGGGTAGCAGTGGATCTTTCGACTTATTGGGAATCTGCCCATGTCACCTCGGTTGTATGCATGCTACATGGGTCTTTTGAGTAGATGGGTGCCGCGGATCCCGAAATTCCAGCCGCAATCGTTGCCCTGACCGAAAGTTGTCCATTGTATGTGGCTTCGGAAATTGACGCCGGTTGGGACGGATTGGTTCACATCTATATCGCATGCGTGGTTCTGTGTGCCTTCATTATACCAGTTTTATTATGGAAGCCCTCTGGGCGATTGGTATGGCGGATGCACCAATTTTGGCCTGTCGGAGCGAATCGTATCGTCAGCCCACCCGGTATCGGCATGGGTTTAGCGATCCGTCAGGCCTCTTATTCTACACGGGCGTGGTACCTGCATATTGTGATGACGGTTCATCTTTTACTGCATTGGGAAAGCAACGAATCTACGCTAGAAATTATAAGACTTCCAAACGTCTCCTGCAATACTCGTTTGCTCTTTCTCCATTTCTATTTTCGAAAAGTCTTGTCCATGTGTGCCCTCCGACTAGGCCAAAATCGGGCGCAGCTTGACGAAGAACGGTGAGTTTGCACCTCGCTAAAGCATGAGAAAGGACATTTGAGGTTGCTTGTGCGACTCGGATGAATTCCGCCGACGTTGATTCCCAGAGTAATGACGGGGCACATATGAGCGCTTCAAAGATGACGACCACACGCAGGCCAGCAACAATCAATCTGACCCGAGGCCTTAGGATTCGACTCGGCGGGAATGATATTCGACCTGTGAGAAACAGTGTCCAAGTTTCATCTTACGAGCTTAGACTGAGGATATTCTCTGACAAACGCAGCTCTTTGTTCCGTCATTCCGCGTCGGAACTTCCGACAATCCGCCGTACGAAAGAGCACGGCGGCGATGACTGCACAACCGAGTTTCCATTGCGCAGCTAAAAAGATGGAGTGCCGTGGTCGCGAGTAGGGAAAGACGCGGTAGGGGTGAAAGACGCAATTTCACCAGTGTAGGGCGTTATGATCGACTCTAGGAAAACAAATCACGGAACCCGGAATCAAAGAGTTTGAAACGGACTGTTCAAGACGACACGGAGCCAGAAGAGAAGATTCTGCCCCGCAAAACCTCGTCAGTTTTTTGTGTAGGGACCACCGATGGGGCAAGAACGGTTTGTGGGGGTTCCCCTTGCTAACTCGGCTCAACCGCGCGCAATAGTCCTATGCGCCTGGGGGCAATTGAGCCTCCTATTGCAAATCGCGTTACATCAGTCGTCAGTGAGGGCTTTTTACCCAAATATGCAAAGCAGCCGGGCTGCTCCGAGTGAAGCTTGCCCATGATTGCTTGGCATCCATCCATCGGACCAGGCGGTCTGGAACGGCGAGATGCCCACTTTGAGCCCCCCACAGCATAATACGGCAGTGGAACAATGGAACGTCACGCCTTCACCATGACCCCAGTCAACTCTGTTCGTGACGCGACAGTCTTGACCTATTTGAGAACAGTCGCCAAGCTTCTCCCACGATGACCAGCGATGCAGGGCAATCAGTTACGACGCGATCAAGCATACTAATTCCCTTGGTTAAACTTTACTGCGAGGCGGGATCTGTTCTTGGCTGCTTGGCTATTAATACCACCTGGATGTGTCAATCCTTGGCGGGATGCAAGTAACGCCTCTTGTGCCGTGTTGCTCAAGAAAACACTCGAAACCTCTGATCCATCCGCCAATATTAACCTCCACGGCCTGATTGGTTTGCCACGCTGGAAATTAGCCAGGCGGTTATAGACCCCCACCGCTTTTATCTGCCGAGGCCGGGATGGCCATGAAGTGACTGGGGCCGTAAGCACGCGCTACGTAAACCAAGCTGACCCATGGCTCGTGAAAAATCTGTCGCTGGCTTAACTGATCAATCTTATCAGATCCGAAGATAACGCCGATGTGACCCCAGTGGCACGATGACCCCGCTCGCCCGCCTCCCGCCGTGCACATGCAATATCACTTACCCAACGCGCCGCGGGAATAGGAAGAGATCGGCGGGTCGCTACGCGGGGGTTGAGGTTGAAACCGCCCTCGTCCCGAAGCCACAGTGGGGTGAAAAAGGTCCTGCTATGTAGGCAGGTTCAACGAACGATTGTTTTAATCCCGCATCCCGAGCGTTGTGCACCACTGCCGTGGTGGCGTACCTGCAGCTGTCGAAATGACAATTGCAAAGCCTCGCCGTGTGGTAGGATCGCGTTGGTTTGGTGGCGGTAGACTGGCATTGGAGGAATTTCTTGACTTTTCACCCCTACCTGCTCGTGCAATAAATCTTGACCAATACACTGAAGCGCAAAGAAATGCCAAGCTACGTGCTCCAGTGACGTCCCAGACAGCTAGCTTGGCAGATCATCATTTCTGCGGGGGCCCAGCTACGTAAAGGCAGGGTGGGGGTCCCAAGGTTCAGTTTTCGGTTTCGACTTTCCTGCCAGGGCTTAACCTGCCCACGATGCCTGTTTAAATATTCAAATCGGCTCGCTCCGATGAGGCGAAGCAGCTATAACTGGTCTGTTGTTCTCCAAACGCGACGGCAGCTTCCCACCCTCCTTGCTCTGGCACCCTTTCGTGTAAACACCCAATACGAGGCGCCATCATGCTCGAGGTTCTTCTGTCCCACTGGCGGACAATTGTCCTAGCCCTCGTTCCACTGGTTGCATTGTATCTCTCGCGAAAGTCTAAAACTACGCACCTGGATCTGAGGCACTTTGCCGACTATCAGCCAGAGCCGGCCGACAAGAACGCAGGACACTGGCCATGGATTGAGAAATCTGCCATGGAGGGCACACTGGGGAGGTCTTGGAGTGCGTATACCCTTTCTAAAATGAAAATCCCGCAGTGGCGAATATGAAATCCGACATGAGGCTGGGAATTGAACAAATCGCCAAGGCTTTGAAGAGGATGCTAACAGGTCGTTTAGACATGATCATGTACGAACAGGCGCAGAAGCTTGGGTTCCCACCTGTCTTGCTGGTTGATTGGCGGCCAAAGCAATCTTTTGTGATATTGTTTATTCTAAACAACAGTGTGGCTGAGCAGGTTACCAAGCCTTCCAAGCAGTACAGCACGAGTATCCCCAAGCACCCGGCCATTCTAGACCTAAGTCCATTGGTCGGAAAGCGTTCTCTTGTTACTTTGGATGTAGGCAGACCCTTTCCCCGGGAATTTAGTGATACTGACCGATTCAATAGGGAGATGAATGGAAGGGTCTGAGAAAACGAATTTTGCCTGGATTCCAGCCCCAGCACCTTTTGGGCCTCGTCGGCCTCATCTTGGACAAGTCTGAGATTTTTATCAACCACCTGGAGCGACTTGCTGAGTCCGGAGAAGAATTTGGCATGGACGAGCTGGCCACGAATTTGGCTTTTGATGTCATTGGTGAGGGTTTCTCGATGGAATTAGCAGACCAAGATCGGCGCTAACCCGCAGCTTCAGGTATTGTCACTTTCAATCTTGACCTCAAAGCCCAGATCCCCGGTAAACAAAGTCCTGTTTTGACTACATACCGGGCGCTGCAGCAGTCATATGTGAAAAGAGACAACACTGTGCACTGGTTGCGTGTGTGGTTCACAGAGAATGAACGACGCATTCGAAGATTGGACAAGGAGCTCGACACTGTTCTTAAGGACA
The DNA here is from genome assembly GCA_002179835.1 of Calonectria leucothoes. Taxonomy (NCBI): domain Eukaryota; kingdom Fungi; phylum Ascomycota; class Sordariomycetes; order Hypocreales; family Nectriaceae; genus Calonectria; species Calonectria leucothoes. The sequence goes on from NAJI01000512.1 coordinate 133,373, forward strand.
CTATTAGACAAGAGTATGAGAAGATGAACGAAGATACCACCGGCACCGGACGAGTCCGTAGTGTGGCGGCGCTCAGTCTTCACGGCATTGAGAAGCTCACCCCTCAGATCCTTCAGCAGACCAGCGACACTTGCCGAGGATTCCTGTTTGCTGGCCATGACACCACAAGTATTTTGATGCAGTGGATCTTTTACGAACTAGAAAGACGCCCTGCTGCACTCAACGCTTTGAAGGAGGAGCTTGACGAGGTTTTTGGTCCCGATCCCAGCCCTTCGGCCGTCATTGCCAAACTGCGAGCTCCTGGCAATGGAGAGCTCATGGGCCGCCTGAAGTGTGAGTGGCTCAAAAAATCAAAAAATGTCTGGTTCTCGCAGCTAACCTGACTCGCAGACACCGATGCTATTGTCAAGGAGGCATTGCGACTCCACCCGCCTGGCACTACAGCCAGACTGGCGCCCCAAGGATCCGGAACCACTTTGACCATGCCCGACGGAAAGCGGTTGGTGGTAGACGGTGTAATTCTCAGCCCCGTGGCCTATGTTATCCAGCGAGACCCTGCCATCTTTGGCGAGACCAGGGACGAGTTTATGCCGGAACGATGGATTGGCCCTGAAGCTGCAAACATCCCCGAGAGTGCTTGGAGACCGTACGAGAGAGGCCCAAGACGCTGCACTGGGTCGGAGCTTGCCAACATGGAAGCCCGCATCATCCTGGCATGTGTCGCAAGGCGGTTTGACTTTGTCAAGACTGGCCTGGGCGAGCTGGAAGTTGATGAGAATGGACAACACATGCTGGATGACAAGGGCTACTACAAGACCAAGTCCACGCTATATACCGTGAGTGATGCCCCGATTCAGTGCATATTGAGGCCATTGAACTAACTCCCATTGGCAGACTGATCAGGTCACCTGCAAGCCGGTTGACGGAACTAAAATGAAGGTGAGGGTCAATGCGAAGGCCAAGGCATTTGTGTAAAACTATGACATTCTGGTGTAAAACATGCGGCATGGCTACCTGCGATGAAATCTATGATTATGAATAATCTGCTTTGCCTGGAGGTTTTGTATACCAGTAGACTAGGCTGTCTGCTGTTTTTTCAACATGATGATTCAACTGCTGCGAGATGCCAGGTTGGGCCATCTGATTTTTGATTGAAAGAAGGGCCTTCAATCATTGCTTCAACAACAATGGATTGCATCAACCATGAACCTCAAGGGAACGGCTCCTAGTTTTAATGAAATACATGCGCTTTTACGACTATTTACTGTCACTACGTATACACATAGCTTGCACTCAAGTTTAAAACTTGGCTCCGTTATGAAATCATAGGCAGCATGTCTGATTGATGTTGGCTCGCCTATGGGTGACTGCCGATCGCCACATTCCGAAACGAAGCGCCATCAATTTAGATACCGTTACCAGTGCCTAAACCCGGTCGCAAAGTAATGCATTCATCATGATGCTTTTAACCTGCGCGTTGGGGCTATGGTCCGCCGGGGAATCCGACCCAACCACTGGTGGCCAAGAGTAATCAATGCGTCACCCCCCGCCTTGGTTGCACACAACCCGGTTTCTAGCGTCGCATCGCACGGGTCATCTATGACATATGCACTCCAACTGCGTCAGTCCACCAACCGCAATCAGGTTTTCAAAGATGCGCGACCTATAGAATTAATTTGAAGGTCGCTTGCTTAACTTGAATTTCCCAATAAAATTCCAGTGACACCTCTTTTTTCAGCGTCTTCCTTTTCCAGCAGTCTCTCTCCCTCAGAACACCCAGAATCGGAATACTCGCAAACATGTCATCTCCAACAGAGGTACTTCCATCTTCTTGAAATGCATTATACAAAGTACTAACACGCATCAAGGATCGCTCCGCTAGCGTCGCCGACAGAGAGGAAAGCCCCGCTCGAGATGAAAACGAAGCTCCCAATGCCGCCGAAGAAGAACAAAAAGCTGTTGCCCCTAGACCGAAAAAGAAGGCATCAAAGGCCGGAAAAGGAGAGAAGACAAAAGTAGCACGGCGCAAGCGGCCAGCGTGGTTGGATGAACCCATGCAAGACGAGAAGCAGATGGCGCAAAACAACTGGAACATGCAGCAACAGCAACAGCAACAGCAGCAAGTACAGCAGGATGATGGAGGAAGCAAAGATACTCTGAAGCTGCGGCTCGACTTGAATTTGGAAGTCGAGATTGAGCTCAAGGCGAGAATCCACGGTGATCTCACACTTCAACTTCTGTAAGTCACATTTGCCTCGAGCATGGGTTGAGCTAATGAAAGCAGTGGTTAAGGATATTTAATTACTACGTTCAACTTTTTGTCTATAGCAACTATGCGAAATGGAGTTTTGGTAGACATAATAAATGGTTATTATGCATTTAGTCGACTTACTGATTAAATCGCTGTCGTCGCCATCTTTGATGTCGTGAACGGAAGCTTTATTGACTCCAATTACTACCTATGTTTGAAATAGGGGATACTCAAGGTTGGACCACCTGCAGTTGCACTCTTCACAAATGGCTGCTAGACTGTTCTATTTCTCGCAATTATCGCCGCAATCCACACACATTGCTGTCGCTTCAATTGCACTTGCCTCCGTACCGTTTTTGTTCAGAGAGCCGCTGTCGCACACATAATCATCGGTTGGCTTCCATAGCTCAGTTGGTTAGAGCTTCGTACTAATAATTGCACCTGCAAATGTTGGTGATGCGAAGGTCGCAGGTTCAAGCCCTGCTGGGAGCAATATAGGTTGTTACCACTGCCCGCTGATTTTTTTGTCTGGCTTTTTTTTTGATTCAATTCGAAATTGTTTGTTGATTGACCAAATTGAGAATGATCGGTCAGTCACACTCTGGCTTCCAACGTGGACACGAGCACATTGGAGAGCAATCGAATCTCCCCACAATGCAAGACAAGACCTAAAATCCTGTGCTTGATGTTATTCTCTAGAACTTTCTGCATTGCATTCAACAGTTGAATAATTCGAACACCTAAACTGAAGTGGCTTCGCTTCTCGCTTGCAACGACTGAAGTCGACGATTACTGGGCAAGGTCACTTGGTAACCAAAGGTGATGCGGAATGAGCCATGGCAACGAGTGTGATTCGAGTCTGCTTATTGCTTTGTGTATAAATACTTCTCAAGACATTTATAACCCTATGTATAATCGTTTCATTCGAGACGAATGCCCCTTACAATATTTACAACTATACATACATACAACCCTTTGTGACTTTATACTCTTCCACCGAAACGTTTAGGCAGTGTCCGAGTCGTCGGCTCTCTCAATGATCGGAGGCGGCTTGATGACATTTTGGCGGAGAACGTGTCGTCGGATGAAATACGGAAGCCAAACAGTGGATTCATAGGTGATGAACTTTTTGGTTGGGACCGAGAAGACCTCTGTAGGATATGTTAATAAGATCAGGTTAATTTATCAAGGGCCACTTACGATCTAATTCTTCCAAGGTGAGCTGCTTGGTTTCTCGGACGAAACAGAAAATCATGAACCAGGCGATGAGGTTGAGCCCAGCATAGAAGCCAACTAATTGGGTCAGTCGTTATCAAACAAGAGTTCAAAGCACTTACAGGCTCCAGTTGGTGTCATGACAGTCTGCATTCTAGGGAATGTCAAGCTGAGAATTCCAGCTATCGAAGATGGTAAGTGACAGTTCATGCACCCAAGCTTGGGATCTTACCAAAGGTGTTGTTGATGCAGACGGCCCAGGCCATTCCCTGCTCTCGCTGGATGGTAGGGAACACTTCGGCAGAGTACTGGAAAGCAACTGGTCCTTCACCTAGGGAGTAGCAGATGGTGAATAGGTACACGAATCTAGTAACGCAATGGTGAGTAAGTTGAATTTTCAAGGATCAACCGACTTACAAGACAACTGGTCCGATCTGAGCCCCACGACTGCCCGAATCGTTCAACAACGATAGACCGGCAGCTAACAGGAAGATGCACATGCCGGGGAAGGTCTACGTAATGTTAGATTGGCACATGTAAGTCTGATAGCACACTTAAAACTCACAATCAAGCACAAGGTCCTCCTGCCTTTGGTATCGATTAAAAACAAAGTAGGGATGGTGGCTACCACCTGGATAGCACCATATCCCAGGGAAGCGTACAAAGCTTCCACAGCCGTGTAACCGGCGTTTCTGAAAATGGTAGAACTGTAGAAGGAGATGACTGCAATTATTGGTAAGCCTTTTCTTCCTCACGGGGTAGTGGACATACTATTAATACCGCACATCTGTTGCGCAATCATGACAGTGGAAGCGCCGTAGTTGGCCCGACGAATCCTGGGTACGGCGAAACAATCCCACATGCGAGCGAAGTAGCCTGCTCCAGCAGCCTCCTTAAGTTCTTCTTCGTAGATGACCCACGAATAGTAAAAGTCTCTTGCAGCAATGATGGGGTGGGCTCGCAGCCGACACATGGAGCGAAATCCCTGGGCATGTTTGCCATGCTTCATGAGCCATCGGGGGGATTCAGGACAAAAGAAGATGCCTATACCCAGGACAAATGATGGGATAAAGGCTGAGCCAAGCTGGAGCCGCCAAGAAATATCGCCTGTGTCCTTGACGATGACGTTGGCACAGAAGCCCAAGAAGATGCCTAACAGAACGTCAGTGACTCTCTTGCAATGGAAGGTAAACTCAAACGCACCAGCCACAACCCAGAGCTGCCAGAACATGACGAGGGCGCCCCGGACGCGATGGGGGGCCATTTCGGCCGAGTAGATAGGAACCGCTAACCGATGTAAGCCATTGCTACTTTCTTGGAGCAGATACACTTACTGGCATTCTTGGCGCCGATGCCGATACCCATTACAAACCTAGCAGCAAACAATCCCTGCCAAGACTTTGCAAAAGCAGAGCCAATTGGCGTGGCGGTGAGACAGCAGGCGGTGATGAAGATTTCACCCCTTCGACCAAAGTAATGGTTGAGGGGATCAACGATGAAGGCTCCACTAATGGCATGGTTAGTCATCAACATAATGATAAGGCATTGCATTGCATTGCAGCAGGCATTCTCACATCAGACCGGCGGTCAAGAAAATGATGGCGTTGACAATGCCGACAATCCATTCGTCCTTGCCAGTACCATTAATTCCGAATTCCTCGGGAAAAGACAAATTAGCACCATTGGATCCAGTCTGGTCCCACCCCTGCGTGGCAGCTCCCACAGCGCACAGCGCAATCGAGTACCATAGCATAAAGGGGCCGTGCCATTTGTGGTCCCGCTCATAGGCGAGTGCAGTGCGTTCTTCCTCGTTGAGTTCGCTGAGCGCCTCAAACCTCTGCTGGTCGCGCGCCACCAGAGCAGCGCGACCAAACAGCTCTGCATGCTCGGACATGCCATGCGACTCGGCAAAGGCCCGCGCATTGGCGGCGACCTCGGATGGCGAGATGCGCTACAAATGATGAGAGTCAGTCCGGGCCCAAATGCGACGAGGGGACAGCAATCACCTTTAGAGGGTTCTCAACAATGTTGATGGCAGCCGACTTGCGACGGCCGGTGTCTTCGGCGACGCCAGACGAGCCAAACATGTCCTTCTTCTCATCATCGTGGGCTACGTGGGCAAAGCCCGGGGATATTTCTTTATCCATGGTTGAGATGTGAGGTAGTGTCCTCGGGAAGCGGGCTCAGGAAAACAAGAGATGCGGCATCCCTCCATCAACGGGTGCATGCGATCGGCCGACCTATATACTCGTCGGTCATCGTTTGCTGCCATCCCCAGACTCAACCCGCTCTGGGGTAGCCCCTCACCCCGCGCTGGATGGTTGGGGCTGCCCCAGTTCTCTCGCCACTATCGCATCCTGCTGTTGTGGGTCAAGATGAGGAGAGCAGCTCGGGCGGCACACACGGCAACACAAGTCTGACCACCAGCAACATGGGACAAGACAGGACATGAACCATGAGGTCGCTCACTCAACGAGGACACGCCGGGATCGGGGACCCTTTGCCATGCGACTGGCCGGGGGGCTGCACCAACTCGGCCAAACCAGTGCAACTAGAAGCCCTGAGTTGGTTTACGAACCAATTGAATATATGGGTCCTGCAATTAATTTGGCTGCCTGATTGACATGACGCAACTAACGCCCTTGGTTATCCACAATGCTGGCCTCTGTCAGACACTATTCCCAACCCGTCATTGATCATCGGCTCTGTCTCTGTCGGCCCCCGGTCTTGGTCGTACTTGACCATCGCACCACCCTTGAAACATTGATTCATGGCCGTCGCCAATGTCACGTCGAAAAATTTTGACAGTTCCCTTGGGCCGCTGGTTTGCTTCATTGGCGCGCTTTGCGCTGCTGGAGCCAGAAGTGCAAAATGGGCAATGCGCCGCATCGGGCACGCCGTGGTGCTGATTCGTCTACCAAGATGCGGCGCTCGCTTGTTCCATGGGCGCCCAATCAAGTCATCGGCACGTACGGCTTCATCCCCCATTCGATCTTCTCTCATGTTTAATTACTCAGACTGCCGTTAAGCCTCGGGTGTCATGTAACCTCACTAACCTTATTAGCTTAAACGCCGCGCCTGGTCAGCCGAATGGAACACTCAGCGTCGGTCAAAGCACCACCCGTACTGGTTCAGTAATCCGCCTTTGTGGATGTGTCCGTCACCCGCCCATGCGTGGATCTGCCACGCGTTGAGATATTTATGAGACATTGCCCATCCATCTTATCGGAGCATAATTTCAGCCTGCGTGTCATCCAATCCTTCCCATTCAAACCTAGACACGGCGTCCATCCTTGAACAAGTGGAAGCCCAAATCACTTCAGAGCCATTCGAGCCTTCGGTGTTACTCTGGGCCTTGTCAGCCACGTCAGATTCGATGATGAATTTTTGCATTCGGTTTGATGTCCTGCGTTGAAAATGGCACTGAAACATTTCCAAAGTCAAGAGCGGGTACAGCGATTAGACTTCTTTTCTGGGCGGAATGATACATCAAAATACGGTTTAAAACATTGCTATTAATATTCCTGTTATCTTAAAATTTGCGTCAATGCTTGTTTAACAACATACATGTTGATTGTGTCCAACCCTTGTCTCAAAGCTGATCCACGATGGTTTGAACTTGAACCGACTACTCAAGAAAGGTTAAGAAAAGGCTACATGATGCCAAGCACAATCCCAACTGTGCCAAGCTTGAGGCTATTGCCAAGCGATTGCCAAGGCCACTAATATCTCCACCACGTGGTTTGGACGAGCTATAAACGCCTTGACTTTTGTTTTGAGTAGGAAATTGCGTAAATGTTCAAAGGAACTTTCAATGTACCTTCTGAATTGGATTCTGTCAATATTGCAAGGGATGACTGCTTGAGTCTGGAGGATTTCGAAGAGTGGAACTGCAGGTCAACATCTGATCCAAAGGCCCAGAGCCCGATTGCTAGATCGGCATTAAATTTTAGATCCTTGGCAATGATAGGCATGTTCCTGCATGAACGGCCAGGGATCACCGAATTTGTTTCGTAGCCTAAAACATGGCATCGTTTATGTATTCGAGGTTGAAACCGGCGGCGACTAGGCCATCAGTGTAGCACGTAAATACCTAGCCTTTTGAATGTTTTCTCCTGACTAAAAGCACAAAAAGTTCAAAAAAAATACATATTTCATTGCCATGTGAGTATGAAATACTCTTTGTATAAAGCCGCAAATCATTAGTTTGTTATGCATGGCGACTTTATCAAAACATGACCGATTCTACTCAGAGAAAGATTGGAAATGGTAATACGTCTGCGATACGTTTTAGGCAGAATGAAGAGCGAAACTTTAGACAATTGAATCACATGTAGGGTATGAGACTATCAGCGGCAGTATCACCAGCGTCAAGGAAGCGCAAAGTCAATCTTGACAATCTTGAAGGTTTGCGCTTGTTACTAAAAGTGGAGCGATACGCTTTTTGCCAAGTTAGACCGCTTTAACATTAATAATACCTATTCATTACCACACTTTCGAGCTTTGTAATCAAGCATTCCGCTTCTGCTGGAATCCCAACTTTGCCAAATGTCAGAAATCAGTAGCCGTGCTGGGGGCCAGTATGGTCGCAAGCGGGCATTACAAGCCTGTCTTGTCTGTAGAGCAAGGTTTGTCATTTACATTTGTACGATTGGTGCCGGTACTCAACATATGAAACTAGGAAGTCAAGATGCGATAGTGAAAGACCCAAATGTGGTTTCTGTGTCCGAACCGACTCAGAGTGTACATATCCTGAAACCGAGATGACAAAGTAAGCTTCACGATGGCTTTCTGTGCACTTGCCTAATTCATCAATGTCTAGACTTGACCGTGCCTCTTGTTGATACTTGAAAGGATTCAAACAATGGAGAGCAATGTGTTACATGAGCTGAATGTGACAGTTCCCCGTAGCCTACGAGCACCTGGCACCGAACCCACAACAACTACTATTCCGCTGTCTCGAGCTAATGCTGCCTGGCCCAACGGCGACATAATTATGACATGGAATGTGCTTCTTGGCCCTGCCGCTAGATGTGGATTGCCTAGCCAATGGGAAGGTTATCAGAAAGAGCTTTGCACCGGAAAGAGCAAAGGTGCTCCATCAACACCAGGGCTAAGTCCTTCCATAAAATTCGAGTTCTCAAGCGCAAGCAGCGCCACGCCATTATTCAACCATCAACCCAGCTTCGACTCACCAATGGACTTGTGCAGCGGGATTACCAATCCCCTCGCATCTGAACTTGCAGTTCCGCTGATTCACAAATACATTCTTCACGTTCACAGCAAGTGGCCAGTCTTGGATATCAGCTTCCTGAGGCGCTTGCTAGATTGCATTCTCGATGGCGGCTTTGTCTATGATGGGCCAATTTTAACAGCACTGCCCGCCGGTTTCGAAGAGGCTGATCTTGCAATTCTAATGCTTGTTCTTGCCCTGGGCCATGTTTCGTTAGGGCTGGAGCCGAGGAATGAACCAGTGCCGCAGAACCAGTACATCAAACTTGCCTTGCCGTGGTTAGGCCTTGCCGCATTTAGTGGTAAAAGTCCAATTAAGGATTTGCAGGCACAATTGTTGCTCGCAAGTTACCACTTGTGGATAATGAAGCCATGGACTGCGTGGTGTTACACCGATGCCGCCGCGTCAAAAGCAGAAAAACTGTTGCTTAGGTTTGTGACGACTCGCTCTCAGTAACTAGTCTGACCTTTTTGATCAAGGCACCCCGAAATAATCGAAGATAAGCTAAGTCACCGAGTTCTGTGGGCCGTGGCAAAGATGCAGCTGGAATTGGCCGAGGAGGTCTATCCTTTCCTGGATATAGTGCAGTGCAGCAGGCTTGCAGAGTTGATGCAAAGAACTCAGATACCTCCGCCCCCGCTGCAGCCCTTTGACTGGCCTGGAATTGGATCGCGCCTTGACTCGAACGCGTGGCACTTTTACCTGGCTGAAACATCCAGTAGACGCTTGTTGGAGAGAATCAAGATAGAATTGCATGAAAGTGAGTGGTCATTGCCGCGATGAGCGCACAACGTTTGAAGACATTTAAAATCGTCCAACTAATGATCAAGACCCCTGCAGAGTGAGCCGGCCAAGCGGTGAGAAGGCGACCCAACTCGCCAACGAGTACCCATTAGCATGCGAACTGGAGGAGCAGGTTACTGAGTGGTAAGTCCTTTAGGTTGGGAGCCACAACACTACTTTATCGCCCCATGTGTGCTTAACTTGCTGGATCTAGGGTGGGTTCATTACCTGCAGATTTTCGAGGCCCGCCGGGTCCTATTCATCAGTCAATGGTTGTGGCAGATGACAGCGTATCCTCGGTAAAACAACGGATGCATCAAGTTCTCTACAACCGCAGGGGGCAGCTGCTGATGCTTGTGTTTCGACCTTTTCTGGCAATACTTGCTGATGGGAGCTATAACCCACCGTTTGACGACGTCTCAGATCAGACAAAGGCGAATCTCTTTGAAGGCGCAAGAAAGTATTTGCAATATGCTGTTGAATTTATTAGGCAACAGGAGAAAACAGCCGAAAGACATGATGAATGCTGGTTGCTCGCTAGAAACATATGGTCAGCCGCTCTTTCACTTCTTGTAGGATGTCATACGCCTGCTATTCTTGAGTACATGGAACAGGCTGGGCGTGATGAACGGGCTGGAGTTGATATGAGCCAAGATGGGGATGCAAATGCATATTCCCAGGGAAGTTGCTTTTATGAAACAGCTGTCGGCGCTACCAAAAGTGCTTGCGCCATCCTGCGGCAGTGGGAACACGAAAGCCGAAGCCTCTGGGCTTGCGCCGACTTACTGCTCGCCTTAGTAATTGATGCGCAGCGTCACCGATGACGTGACAGGTTCGATGCATATCAGATATGCTCACCTTGACTCCATCATCTAATTGAGAATTCATACTACCCAAGTAAAGGTGCCAGATGCATGTCTAGACGCTGGCTCTCTTCAAAAGGTGTTTCCAAATCTAGGTTTTCGAGAGTTGGACATGATGAGGTTAAAAGGATGAAGCACCACAATGAACTCTATTGACACGTGAGCGTTTAGGGAAAGTTTAATTAAAACAAAATCACATTCTATTCTGCAGAATTTAAGCGCTAGGCCGGCTAAGTGAGGGGGAGCTGCGGTAATTTGACCGACTTGCCCCGAAAGGAACCCAAGGGACCGCATGCATTACTGCCGCAATTAGCGGGGCTTTCAATCTTTGGAACCCGCGTTATGGCTTCTAATAATGATGTTTTCTGTCTCCACTCCATGGCCGGATTTCGCAAGATAGGGCGGTAATTACGTCAGACTGAAGGCGAAATTTGGGAACGAAGAAGTCACAATCGGAACCAGATGGTATGGTACACTGAAAAAGACCCGAATATTAATAGCAGACTATTTTAGAAATATTCTACATTGAACAACTGGTTAGATCTTGGTGTCTGAACTATGCACCATACACCTTCTTGAAAGATGGGCGGCCGGTAACGCGATCCCACCAGGCCTGGATGTTAGGGCGAGAGGCGATTAAATCCCACTCATCGGCCTGGTCTTGACCTAACACAAAAATAAATGGAATGTAGAAGATGTCGGCCAACGTGAACTCCTGTAATATGATTAGTTTTGTGTTCTCAATGATAAGGTTGATAGATGCATACGCTACCAGCCACGTATTTACGGGTCGCAAGGATACCGTCAAAAACCTCCAAGTTGGCATCCAGGGACTTTCTGTGCTCGGCAATTTTTTCCTCGTTCCTTTGCCTCCCAAACATGCTTTTTGGCTTAGCTTGGCTCTGCGCTCAGGTAACTGGGACTTACGGCACAAAATATTTTTCGGTAACTAAACTTTCCAATGGCGGGTTGATGTACGCCATTTCAACGCTTGCAGCCTGTTCATACAAAGCAAAAGCCTCAGGGTCCGTCTCAGGAGAGGGGACCAAGTTATTTTCTCTCTCCGGAAAAATGCTGACCAAGTAGCGAGCAATAGCCCGCGACTCATACATGATAAAGTTTCCATTCGTCAACGAAGGAATCTTTCCCCATGGATGAATCTTGAGATAATCCGGAGTCTTTGTATATGGAATTAGAATCATACCATAGAGGGTAAAGCCTGGGCAAATACCTTGTGCTCGCCCTTTCTGGGGTCAATATGGACAAAGTCCAAGTCCTGGCCCAGCTCGGCAGCGGCAAGAAGAACACGCCTGGTGCAGATGAATTCGGTATCGCCGTAAAGGACAGGGGCCATTTTGAGAAGAAGATAAAGATTGAAGAGTTTGGTAGGTAGAATTGGAGATGTCAGAAAATATGAGATGATCTCACTTGGAACAGGAGGAAACGTAGCATCTTATACTAAACAGCTCTTGCAAAAGACACATACTTTAAACATTGTATTGACCAGTTTTATTGCATTTATAAGCAGATACTGAGTGAGCAAAAGCAGCAAACCAATCGCGGTATTTCGGCCGGAGCACTTTGAACTCCGTGCTCCGAAAGTCGATAGCGAGCGGAAATACTTGGGCTAGCTGCGTTCCAGCAAAGCCAAGAATTTCCTGGGTTTGTCATGTGGGTTCGGTGCAGGTAGTATCGGGGCATTTCGGTTCATCCGCCGAAGCCGAATATCAGGCCCATGCCCAATGCCAAGACTCCACTATCATTCACCGGAGCGGGGCGCTTTGTACCTGCGCAGATGTAGGCCGCCATTCGTTGGGCTCGCAATGGTGCTTCGAATCAATTATTCAAGTCTTCTCAGCCCACTAGGGTTGAATACTTTAGATAGGGAACTGTTCCTACAACCACTTTGACATCGACGTCGTGAGCGAATTAAACCCTGTCCATAGCTTACTAACTACAAAAACCACCATTCGAATATCTCTTCATCCAACATCAGTATGTTCATTCGGGCTTTTCGAGCCACTCCCGAAGTTTTCCGAGCGCGTACGTGTCGTGCTTCTTTTCAGATGTGAAAAAAAGCTCTTCGTACCAACCTGTCGTGCCAAGTGATTGCAATCTATTCCCAACAGGCTGACAAGATCCAAAATCAATCAAAATAGGCTGTCCATCTTTGATCATGATGTTGTGCGGGTTGATGTCATTGTGCGCTAGCCCCAGAGAGTGGATGTATTCGATGGCCGATTCCATGGCCGCCATGAACTTGGACTTGTCCAATTTTTCGAGAGAGGATTTATCATCCACATATTGCGCGAGTGTTTGATCGAGTTGTCCAAGCAATATACATGTGATGCGGCCACGCTTTACACGGCAGCCGTAATAATGAATGATGTTTGGATGCTGTGTTTTCGACACTTGCTCCATGATCAATGTCTCGTCCAACACGGCTTTGGGAATAAAGTTTGAGCCCTTCATAGTCTCATAACAATTCAAGCCTGGCCTCTTGATAAAAGCGGAAGTATCATCAAGATTGTCAGGTGCAATCGTCAGAGTCACATCCTTTGGAACCTTGGGGTAGATTTCATCATCCTTGACGAGCTCCAAGGCTTCCGTAAATTCCTGAAAACTCAACTCCCTCTTGTTTTTCGTGGACTGGCCAAAATAAACCTCTTCGTCGGGTGTCACAAGGTAAAAAGTGCAATACTTGGGCTTGTTTGTCTCCCGATCCCATGATTCGATAATGGTCAGATCCTGTAGTGACGTGACCGTTGGAGGCTCTTTCGAGACAGACACGGAGGAATCGACGAGATCCATGGGAAATTATGTCCAATGAGGGTGAAAATAAAGGATATGACGATTTTCAGTGTTGAGTACTGGTGCAATTGTGCAGGGAGATAAGCAAGTCATCTGGTTTGCAATTGTGTCTGCCTGAAGTTTTGATTCAAGGCTGAGTGAGTGGGTCCATGCGGGCGCACGCGTAAAACTAAGGTGCCAAGCGAACACAGCCACTCGTCACGGCTAGCAACCAGGGATTACGATTCATCTCCCAACCATGCCAATCAAGTGTTAATCGCTAAAATAAAGAAATAAACCCTTAACCTTGGGATACTGTCATTTATTTTTTGGATGGGTAGCATCTATAAATATGAGGTTGGTGACTAGATCAGTCGTTATGAGAGCTCCTTTTCTTTAAACTTGAGCCATCGCACCATTGCGCGATAATTCATCGCGCAAAAATTTTAAACACGCAACTAACTTTCCTACCCTTACCAATTGCTACAAACACTCTCAAAGCATCAAAGACAGGTGTTCTGGCCGAGCGGTCTAAGGCGCTGTGTTCAGGTTGTATCCACAACAGGAATAATTCGCAGTCTCGCAAGAGGCGCAGGTTCGAATCCTGCGGACATCATTTTTGGCAATGCTTTTAGTTTATACAACCTTGGTTTTTTCTAAACAAAAAACTTTGGAGACATTTTTGGACCCTAATGATTTATTTTTAATCCAATACAGTTAAAATGTCTTTAAAGATGTAACAATTGATAGCAAGGAAGGTAATAACAAGTGTGATGTTTGCTATAGGGTAAGTAGATTTAGAGACCAGCGACCGAAGCAAAATGGAAATATCATGTTCACATTGGGGATTCATGAGCAAAGGTTCTTTTACGATTGCTTGGACTTATTACAATTATACTAATTTATTAATAAATCTTTCTAATATCTACAGTTTACATCTTTCCTCTGCCTCAAGGTACATCTATCAGCTATCATTCTAGGTATCATGCTATCTCTTTAGTTGCCTGCAAATGTAATTGTATTTTTACAAACTGAGCTTTCACCAAGTGTCACCCGCTCTATGCCTCGTTTGAGCTTTAGCAGATTAAAAGAAATCGTTTTCTTTTAGAGAATTTTGACTGGGATTGTCTAGCCATGTGAAATCATCCAAATATACCGATTTCTTTGGGATGCCGTTTCTTGTTTGCCTTGGATCTGTGTCGTTTCCATTGATATCATACATGGCACTGGCGTAGCCACGGCGTGAAATCCCAAAGGTATCGCAACTCTTACAATAAATGCTCATCCCTATCTCCTTTATTCTGTTTTCGCTTCGCGTGTTTATGCTCTCGGAGGAATTATTGTTGAGCTTTGGATGTCCTAGTTTGTATGGGCTCTGAATTTGCTTGAGAAGGTTCAGACCATACATACCCAACCTCCGACTTCTGTTTGGTGTATTGTGCATGTGATTAGTGCGTAATTGGTCTTCATCTGATTGAAGCTGAGGACCACTCTCAAGCACAGGAGGTACGTCATAATTTGTCACTCCTGTTTTGCTTTCCCTCCTACTAGTCATATACAATGAATTAGTGGTATGTGAACGTCTTGGTTTTGAAAGAAGAGACTCGTCTGTAGATGTCGCAAGATCCCATTCGCCTGTCGTACTGTTGTCCTGGTACTTGGTAGAAACAGCAGGATAATGAACGTGTCCTGGCTGTTCAAGTGTTTCTTGGAAGAAACCTTCCTTGTATGCAACCATCTGGAAAACTCGAGCCTTTAATCTCTGGCTGTACCGATTATCCCTTCTATCCGAAGCGTAATTATCCTGCTGAATGCGGTCCGTCTTTGAAATGTGGTGCTGATGACACTGCTGATCGATCAGAATGTCAAAGCTATTTACTCGTTTGACCTTTTCTCTGCTCCGAATAGGGGTCATGAGAGAATGGATGTGTGTGAGGCCGTGGGACGGTCTGGTCTCTATGAGTTCGCCTGTTTCGCCAATAATGGAAAACATGTGCGAGAGAAACGGCCGTATTGTAGTAATTGTGGTACAAATAAATATGAGATGTGACTCGAAAAGACTGCGGTATTATTAGCTATGCATCAGTTTATGATCACTGGGATGTCTAACGTGACCAAGAGAGGAGCAGATGCTACCCAGGTAATGTCGTATGAGTGAAACAAAGACGACAGCAGAACTAAGCGAACTGTTGCTGTTATAAATGTGCTGGTGGAACGGTAATTAGCAACACATCGATGTTAATAGATTGACACTCACATTGAACCAAGACCAAGTGATAAGATAAGCTCAAACTTTTGCTTTGTGGGCAGCTGTAGTCTCAATATCACAGGCGCAGGCATGACCAGAAGTATGAGGTCCGAAAATATTTCAAGACCAGCTTTGGCCACAAGTAGAGCCGGTCGGTCTATGCATGTTCCTGGCAAATCTGGGTTCCAGTTTTTCTCCAATGGTTGACAACTGGCTATGATTGCAAAGAAGATCGCTGAATTGTAACCAATAATAAAAACCAAAGCGGCCCAGCTGACCCGCTTCCACCAAGTTTGTGGGAATAAATGGCAATAAAACAGCCCAAGAGACGTCTTGCAAAAACCAGTCAAGAGACAATTCAGGACGGCGACACCAAAAACGTTCTACCAGTATTAGCAAACGGTAGAATGGCGCTTGGATTAGTGCTCACATAAAATCCCTGTTGCGCACTCGTTGCTGGGATCTCCCACAGATGCACTCCAACTACTCCAACAATAAAGCTCCCTACTAATTTAGTAAACGCCGTATAATCGCCAAGGGGTTCTTACAAATCACTAGAATCTGCATGACGACTGAAAATACCCATCCCAGTGTCAAGCACACTAAAGTTTGGTGAGTTAGGAAGGTGCAGAGATCAGGGTTGACTGTACCTAACTGGGCATCAACCTTGCGCCACAGCCACAATTTTACGTATCCATATTGCAGAAAGAAGAAGGTTGAAAGTGGAAGGCCAATTCCAAACAGAATGTATGCGACTGTACGATGCTGTTGTTTTGGAGAGGCAAAGTCGACCTTGTAACCTTGGGGTGGTGGAAGAATCACCTGAACTGCATCAACGATCGAAAGATGTTCCATTGCGAACACTAGTCGAAGCTCATTTGAGCTGAGGTTGGTTTGTCTGACCCGAGGCAGTGGGCGGATGTAGAAAGACCAGGGGATTGCGAGAACGAACGGTCGGAGATAAAAAGTCGAAAAGCAGGAAAAGAAAAATAACAAAAAGGTCCCGAGAATGCAATGTCTACATATATCTCGCATCAAAGTTTCAAGCCATCGCTGTCAATATTACAAATCTTTTTTCTTTTCAGAATTTAGTGAGACGTGCCAGAGAAAAGTGCATTTTGCATACCGATTCGGAAATACATGTAACGTAACAGACCGACTCACGCGGTGCATTACTAGACACACCCCATACACACATTCAGCAAACAAGGTATAATCAGTAGGAAGTCATAGCGCCCACTCGGACTTGGCTTGTGGTTCCCACGTGCCGCAACAATCGAAGACCAAGAATGTTTCAATGTCCATCTGACGACGATGAAGGAGGTCTAAGCTCTCCCTGGAAGCTCTAAATCTAAGACTCCCACCCTCCTATCCTTGCACCGTATTCTCTCATAAATTGACATGGCCCGCAAAAATTATAAGTATAAATGAGCTGCGCTCTTATTAATTAAGAACAATATATCAGCTGGACCGATACAAGGTTGAAACAAAATGATTTAGTCGGAGTCTTTGGATGAATCGGCCTTTGCTCCGTACGTCAAAAGGCAAGCAAGGTATGGCAAAGCACGGCTGCCGCGACAGGATACAAACTAGCATATGCCAGCCTTGCGTTAGTCACGTCGTACTCACCAAGTTAGGTAATTTAATTGAGAGTGTTAATTCGGATCCAGAAATTCCCTTTTGTCATGCGTTTGCTATTGCAATGCTTTACCATATGTTAATTGGCCAGGATTTGTTTGCTGTCTCAGATGCGTCACGGCCACGTGTGAACCCGATATACTCCAACATTTGCGGTATCATGGCCATGGGAGTAGAATTCGGAAAGGCAACCGAGCAGTGCCACTAGCAAGAGATTCTTCACGAGATGCGTGAAAGAATGAACGAAAAGGAGCCATTAATTTAGCCTATGAGCCAGAACAGATGGGAAAAATCCATGCCCACTTGTTTTGGCCTCGAAGAATCACGCCATGTCGCAAACATTCCAAGGGTCCTGGACCCATGTGCTTTGACATGGGGCTGGGACGATTGTCTCAGATAAAAATGCGGCTTGAGGATGTCCAAAGCTTACGAGTTGTCCAGTGCTTAGCGCTAGTCAAATTTATGGTTGCTCTGACAGGGCGGGTCAGTGAACATTCTCAGCTAAACTTTGGGCTGGATGTGTAGGAAGCCCAGCACCAAGGGTGGGGAGGTACCATGAATTTTACTGTCTTGCATGCCCAACCAAGATGTGAATGGACTGAAATAATCTCAATTGCCGTGGTTGCCATTAGACATTTAATAATTTAGAACTAAAGGTCATTTATCGAGCTCAGGTGGTCAATGATGGTCTTTTAGTTTGGCATGAGGGATGGACGAGTAACATGAACAAGATGAACGATTCAAGTTTACAGATTGCATGATCCACCCCATGAATTCTGTTGCGATAGAGTCACACAAAGAATCATTCGCTTTTGGCGTTACGCGCAATAAATTCTATGTTGCAACACGCTGGGTTCATGTGTGGGATGGGCCATAATTGTCCTGGGCTGAAAGAGGACTTTTCAACACGCCTACAAGGGCAAACAGATGTAGAAGGTAGAAATCTGCATGCACGCAAACTTTGACATTGCAGGAGCTTATATAAAAATTTCACAAAATAATTCCGTCGAGGGGTCGTATATCCACATCAATTGTCCTTCGGCTTGGTCCATCTCGTCAACATTATCTCCACGCCCATCTTCATTTATTGTCATTCCAAATTGGTCGATTTTCTTCCGGAATCTGCGACTGCCAATGCTCCTAAGAGCATGCTTTGGGTCTCCACTTCCACTCCCGTCTGTCTTGAGTAAAAATGCCTTTCCGCCAATTATTTGAGGGGCGACATATATAAAAAATTGTTTAAGGGTTGGAAGTGCTGCGCAGATGACAAGGAGGTGCGATTCGGCGAGACTGTGAGCGGTTAGATATGGCTGCATTGGATTTCCATCAAACTAACCTCGCGACAATCACACCAGACATTTTCCAGCTAGTGTCCTCCGAATCAATGGTGGGTAGCAGCAGACCAAGCCGAGTTGTTGCAGTGATGAATGTTCTGATTACGGGTTATTCAGAGCCTCCAGGACTAGGCGGTGCACTTACATTGAGCCAACAGAAAATAACCCAAAGAGACCAAGCTTTTGGTGTGTTGGCAATTGCAACCGTATGACGATGGGTATCGGAATCAAGAGATACATGAAATCGGAAAACGCCCCCAGGGCAGCCCTAGCTGTATAAAGAACCGGCAGATTGACGCAAGTACCTTGAATGCCCGAGTTCCATGCCATTTGCAGAGGTCGGCAGCCAACGAGGATGGCAAACAGTATCACTACATTGTGGCCGACTGCGAAGAATAGGGCAGCCAAGTTTGCTCGCTTCCACCAAGCTTGTGGGCATAGCCGATAGTAAAATATCCCGAGTGATGTTTTGCACAATGCTGTCAAGATGGCAGCTAGAATATTCGTAACAACGACGAGCTAAAACATTAGTAGGGTGTGAGCAGATGGTGAGCGACACTTACATGTTCCTCTTTTCGAAGGCGCTGAGCCGATAGGTCCTGTGCATGCACACCGAAGATTTTCATCTCAAAGGCTTCTACATAATATCAGCACAAGGCAAGCCCAATTGAAGGAGAGGGTTCTTACGAATCTGGATGACCTGCACAGCCAATGAGAAAGTCCACCCGAGCACCAGGCATACTAGAAGCTTGTCAATATTTATCAAAGCTACCAGGGCGCCTAACTTACTTAATTGAGTGTCAAACGTACGTGCCAGCCGTACTTTGACATATAGGTGTTGAAAGAAAAAGAAGGTTGAAAGAGGAAATCCGATGGCGAATATTACGTAGGCTGCAACGTGATGGTGTTGTTCAGGGTGCCCAGAGTTGACTTCATAGCTTGTCGTCATGGCGGCAACGGTGCTGGCACCTGTCCAGTCACCAGATTTGTACTATTTGCCAATGACTTGGTCTGGCCGGCACCCTCCGGTCAGAATGAAGCCCACGTTCCAAATGATACCAAACGACCATGGAACAATCAGATCAGGTAGAAAATTGGAATTGGAATCTATTTAACTAGGGCCGTTGAAAATGACCAACCGCCATGACGCAAAGGCCACATGAGAGTTTGTAGGTGCATCCATGAAAAGATTTGCCAAGGTTAAAAATTCATAAAGATGGAACGTTGGCCCCAGAAAAGAAGCCCGCTTCTATGAAATACGGTTTCGTCCAATGTGCTAATAATAAGATTTTTGCGCGTGGACATGTTTTGAAACCGAGTATTTACGATTAGCTGCCCAAGGGCCACAGTCTGTGCTTTTGCTAAAACGATTTCGCCGAACACACGCAAGGATCTGCGCGCCACAAAAGGCCGGCCTGGGTCATGGACCTATTTGCTGAAAAAGGGCCTTTTGCGCCCGAGCAAAATATCCATTGCTCCGTCCAATTCATCTAGAACGTGGCGCACAAGCTTTTGAATGGCGTCAATGGCCACCTCCCACTGCTGATGTTGGATGACGGATTGAACACTGCGGTAGGTCCTGACGTAATTGTGGCGGTGCCGTGCCATCATTTGCTCAATCAAGTGGGCAAAAACTGTGGAAGCATGCTCCAAGTCCCGCTCCTGTGCGGCTTCCAGCGCCTCCTGGAGGGCGGAAGACTCTGTTTTCAGGTGCCTGGCCAAAAGACCATAGTAGAGACGGGCGAACGCCTCCTGCTCAAGGTCGGTGGGTCTCTGCAGCGCCATGGTGACCTGACCATGTTTCATCAATAACCTCTTGCGAAATACATCCAAGGCAGTGTACCCAGGCACGCTGGGAAGAGCAGGGTCAACATCTTTGAGGTCGAGATTACTCAAGTAGTCAAGCATTTCCAGAGGGGCAAACCATGCAGCCATGTAGACTAGGTTTTCCGAGTTTTTGGTGACATGGTGGAGCGAGGCACCAATGGCCACGAGCGCGTGCAGGGCCTTCAAGTTGCTGCGCTGCACCGCGTAGAGGACAGGCGTGTCTCCGGAGTCGGTTACAGCGTGAACATCAGCCTTGTGGGCGTGGAGCAAATGCGCCATCTGCATCGTCTCGCCAGGGCTCAATTCCGAGTTGGCCAGGGCGTGCAGTGGTGTCCAGCCCCATCTATCGCGGACCGTGGCCGATGCGCCCGCATCCAGCAGCATTTCGGCAATTTCGGGCCATGCCCTCTCCGCGGCCCAGTGTAAGGCCGTCTTGCCATGTGCTGCGTTGGCCGTGTTGATGTGTCGCCGGCACTCGGGCGCCTCGAGCAGAGCCCGGACACACTCAACACCGCTCCCGTGGACGGCCCCCATTAGTGGCGTCAAGCCATCGAATGTTAGCTTGTTCACGTCGGCCCCTGCTGCCAGCAGCAACTTGACGGCCTCGGGCCGCTGCAGCGACAGGGCGACATGGATGGGCGGATATCCCGTTTCGTCGAATTCATCAATGGCCCAGAAGTGCTCCTGGTCTTGAAGCACATTCCACAGCGCTGCGTCGTCTTTCTTCAA
Organism: Calonectria leucothoes; assembly: GCA_002179835.1. NCBI lineage: Eukaryota > Fungi > Ascomycota > Sordariomycetes > Hypocreales > Nectriaceae > Calonectria > Calonectria leucothoes. The sequence continues at coordinate 154,284 of NAJI01000512.1, forward strand.
TGCCTCGTGTATCCTGTTTGGCGTTTCGCCTTCCTCGTCGTCATTCACAAACGACTGCACCCGCAGCAGCAGTCCGGCAGCCTCTCCGTTCAAACGCAGGCGAAAGATGATGCGCTGAGCGGCGTGTTTCACTCTGCTGCACATTGTTAGTCCCGTTGCATGTTCAAGCGAATACTATGCAAACCTGGGCAGCCCTTGCTTGGGCAACAAGTTTCTCCATGCCTCTAGTAGAAGCTCCACGCTTGCGGGAGGGCCGTCTCTAATTGCTCGCTGCAAGAAGTCATTAAATGAGCTCTGCTAGGCGAAACTTATCACTCACCTCCAACAACCCCTCCCCGTGCTCAAAGCAATCATTTGGGAAATATTCCAATCCTGCTTTGATCACTTGGCGGAGTGATACTGGGTCTATTGTCTCTAGCCAAATTTGCGAAAACAACGGAATGGTTTTTGCAGGCCGCAACCACCAGTTTGGCCTCCATTGACTGTTGCATAGAGGTTGGAATGAAATCAATCCATGCCATAACCACAGCGGAAGACGGTACTCAAACTCGACACTCCTGTTGTCTGCCTCATTATAACCACCAACGCCTTGCAACTGGAACAACCAAGAGCCCAAGAGAGGTTGCATCCATCCTTTTTCGTACTGCAGGCTACATCTCTTCCGCATTGATGGTTGTACTGCCCTTACTGTTACACATTCCAACCCCGGAATCAGGTGGCTGCAGTCACGAGACTTTGACGACAAATCTTGAGATTCACTTTGCTGCAAATTCTCAATAATGTTTTCAACATGCACTGTGCTGATCACCACATGCCGGATGATCTCCAGCTCTGTAGAAATTGATACTGTTTCTTGCTGTCGTCTCATGTATATCTGGATGAGTAATCCCACGGACTGCATAACCCTAATTTCATGTTAATATCGTTGGATATAACGGTTTAAATACTTACAAATCTTGCTTTGTGCTCTTGGTTTTGAGCATCAACACATTTCGAAATTGCAAAGCTATCTGCAAGTCTTGTCTTGTTTTCCAAGCTTGATTCCGAATAATTTCCAAAGCTTCGATTTCTGTGCACTGCGATCTCGACATTCTACATGCACCATCCTTGGTGTATTTTTGCAAAATGTGTAGCGCGCGGCTGATTTGGAACAATCTTTGGGCTGTAAGCTGAACCAACGGATGCACCGACCGTGGAGGTTCAGACGATAATAGCTGTGTATGTTTCAACGCCTCGAGACGGAACGTGTGCACCAAATCCATCTGATCATTTAGTTGATGTCTGCATTTGGCATGCAAAATCTCACCTCTTCTTCGAGCTGGTCACATTGGTCTCGGATCTCGCTATTTTCTCGCAAAATTTCAATTGTCTTTACTGTAGCATGTAGCGCCTGCATGATAGGCGCGGACCTAGCAAACGCCGTGAGCATTTCAGTCGCAGACATGGTGGCGTTTGTATAGGGTGGTTATTTCGGACAGATTTTTCCGGGCTGATGAAAGAACAAGGCGGAATGAAACGTGCTGATAAAGATCGGGGCATGTCCAAACCCCCTGCCAAGAGGTGGGTACTGTGTTGTGTGGGCCGTGTCTACTACGTAGCACACTTGCCATGTCATAATTTATCTACTGGACAAAGACGAGTAATAAATTTATGATGCAGGGTTTTACACCGAGGCGTGGAATTCCCATCTCAGATGAAGATGAAGCTGTGCCTTGAGCAAAGTAGACTTGATGCAAGTCTTTCAGGCCACAGACACCTCTCCATGTCTAGATCTCATCTCCACCCATTTCGAAGACTTCTGACATGAAATGCTCCATTTGTGTTGTGCCAAGTTTCGCCCCATAACGAGGCGGTCAGAAATTCGGCATTTGGCTAGCGTCTTACAACTCCACCCACTCCGCCACATGCATTCGCTCACTATCATTCAAAGATCGCTAGATAAGTGTACAGGATTGAGCTGACTTTGCAAACTTGTGTGCGTTATTTGCAGCTGTTTGTCTACTGATATGGATTCGGGCTCATGTTATTTTCGTGGTTTAAATCTCAACTGCCAACTGCTCTCGGCGACCACGAAACTACTCCACTAGTTGGGTCGTCGTGCATGATGACGTGACTATCCTCTCCAAAATTGGGAGTAGTTTCCACCCTTTTCTTGTAGTCTAGAGGGCCCGGGAAAATATTTTGTCTTCATTGTATCGATTTTTTAATATCGAACTATTAGTGAATTGTGATTTTGCTACAAGCAAGTTCCATTCCTGCAGCACATTGGCGACTTTGTTCTAGGGTAAGTAAAAACGTGCAGGCCTCAATAGGGAACCAGGGTGACTTAAACACCAATCCGGCAATTAGCATGATCATGGCGAAATCGCGGCCCTTGATCACAACAGGGTACTTTGTATTTAGCAGGCAATGGTTCATACTGCACAGCCTAACACAACTTCAAAATTGAACCAGTCATTAATTATACTGCACTAAATTGATAGTTCCAACAAAAGTTAGTGCTGACATTCGTGGTCTTCTGTCTTGGATCTGCGCGCATTCAATTCTGCGATTTTCGCTCGAGCACCCTATAACACTGAGCGCTGCATGTCTGATGACTTGTTCTACTTTTAGAACAGAATATGAAACATACTTTACTGTGCATTGAGATTCACGGTTGAAAGCGGGCGGGTGAGTTGGTAAGATAATACGGCTTATGGTATCCACACTGGTGGCGTTGCTGCCTAAACAAGCCTTGGTATCTCTTAAATTGATCAAGTCATTCAGCTCAAGGAGTTCTCTTTTAATTTCTTTCATTCACTTACTATTCACTATAAATCAATTCAAGATGCCCATGTCCACATACCGAAAAATCTACAGCGGTGCCCATCCCCTGGACCCTCCTCATAGGCCAGTCGATTACTCGGACGATGAAGCTGTCATGGCCGTCGCATCGCGAACCCGCCAGTCTTGGTTGCTTCGCTCCGATATGGCTGGCGGTGATGCAGCTTTTGAAGACCCCATGGATGGATTTCGTGCCATGATGACGGCCGTGAATTGTGCTTCAGATGAAGAACTTGAGGACATGAAGAACTCAGACAGGTCCCGGTTGCAAACCCCTCTACGCGATGCCATTTACTCTTTGTGGAACCATGTGTTTTGGGACGTATCGGAGTTTTTGGCTGAGGTTGGTCGAACAGGAACCTTTGCGATCCCCTCGCATCAAGTGCTGGGACTACGATACCCGAAGCAAAGAACAGATGGGGAGATGATCAAAGTTGCCGATATGAACTTGGATTGCAATATTCTGCTCGGAGCAGTCTTTGTGGAGACTGGTGTGAAAATTCGTGTACTGCTTGGAGAGGAGAATCGGGAAACACTGAAAGAGGAAGACATGGACTTTGATGACCGACCAGAGGTTTTGATAGACGCAACAAGCAGTACCGACCCGCGGCTCAAACCTGAAACCTACAACAAACCTGAAGTTCACTGGATCAGGCGAGGCCAGAATGTTCAGTTTTTTCTTGGAGGAAATCTTGATAGGCCCGAGTCAGACTTGGCAGCTGTTTTTGTGTACGGAAAGTATCAGCCCGAAGAAGCTGAGGAATGATACATAAGCAGTATGTCATGTTCAGATTCCTAATTCTATAGGAACAGCTCAACGCGGTCACCATTAGGGCGACAATAGACTTGGTAAAATCTAGGTACGATACACGAAGATGATTGACTATAATCGGTCAAAATACTTCCGTACCATGGCGAGTGGGATTTATGACCTGAATTTCTGTTTCAAACGACTGTTTACAAAAGTATAAACTACCGATACTTTGAACTGTGCAGGAGAAACAATAAAAAGTCATCGTTTGGTTGAGAGCTGAGCCGAAACCGGAACGAAAAGGGTACTGCCGGGTCCTAATGCACCAGTCGAAGAGGATATGGCCTGGCACTTTATCGTGGATTCACTCTTATACAGCGAGATGGATCTCGATAAAGCGCTGAATCTCAATTTAAATTAAGAGAATTAGAATAAAATAACTATCCATCCATGACCTAGTTGGAAGCAGAGGCTTGTTATTCCTGCAGAACACGCAAGATAGTCAAAGCCGAGGAGAGGAGATGCACTTGTATCACAATGAACCTACGGAATTTGAAGCGCAGGAGACACTCAAGCAACCAGATGTCCAACCAGTCAGTCTGATGGAGGGTTATGATTCGACTTGTAGATACCTCAACTTGACTAGCCATACTCTGACTTTAAAAGAAACGAAGGAAAGCCTATTTTCTCAATGAACCCATCTGCGCACGAGCTGGTGAAGGCCAAATCAGGATCTGAATTTCAAAATGTCTCGGCCATCTCACCAAATTTGCCAACTCACATTCAATGTCTTTCAGGCCAGCGCAACGCATGTACAGTTTGGTTAAGTTTGTGTTCCGTGCCAGGATTGAACGTGTTCAAATATCTTGGTTTTGTGAATAAACAATTTCTATTCCAACTCTCCTTCTCAATTCTTTCCTCGAGTTGCAGCGATGTGATAAACAAGGCTGTGAAGCGAATCTATTCAAAGCCTGACATTGACCCAATCCATACACCCTAGCCTACTTGATGTTGTAAGGAGAGTAAAGGCGAAGATGTTGATGGGAACCCACGCCTGTTGCCGCAACGCGTTTTATTTCTGATTACGTCTGAAAGTTACTGAGCCTCTTTTTAGGCTCAAGAGTCGCTCGACCTCGACTATCAAAATGCAGGGTTGTTCATGAAAGGTGCGTACTGCTGCGGGCATGTAATGTTGGGTGTTGGAACTACACCTTGAAGGTATGCCTGAACATGTTGAAAGTAACAACTTGATGCTCCCTGCAGTAGCACTGTATGCTTCATTCGAGAATAATACACGTGTAAGAATGGAGTGTTCAAATGCTTGAGAGTCAGAAACTTACACCAACAGCTTCTTGCAATAGAAGTACTGATCCTGGAAATCTGGCAGACATCTCTCGAGCCCTATGAAGAGACAAAGTTAATTAGCAACACACCGACGTTGAAATAATCTGGAAACCCACGATTTTAAGGGCGTCAAAGGGTCAATGGTATTGCTTGTAAACAGGATCGGGAAGGAGGTGGGCCTATCAAGTCCAATTGCGTCTGCATAGGAAGCCAGTTAGATGTTTCCAACATGGGGCTGAGAAAGCAGAAAGGGAACAAGACCAAGGGCGCTTCATACCTTGAATCATTATGCTATCAGGCAATTGCGGTCGGAATGATGAACAGAGAATGGTGTTGACGAAGATGGGCCAAACATCTCCTAGATATTTGCTTTGTGAGACCGCATACTCAACGTAATCCTGAAATTCCTCAATGGTAGCAAGTTTGTTCCTCTGATATGAATCAACACATCGGATGATGCAACCGGCGTCAGATGCAACATAAAACCCATAAAACATATCCACAAGAACAGATGTGTTCCCGCGCTCGAGCTGATGTAGGACGTCGGCCATGGCTGGAAAAGACGCCAGTGGGGTGTAGACAGTATTCATAAAAAGGGCCTTTAGGTCCGAATATGTGACCAATGTAGGAAGGCCTCCACTTTGGACTCTGCTCAGTGGGACGGGGTTGCCCTGAAGTTTCTTGAGGATGTCGTCCATTCTGACCGTGATGTTAGCGGGTGTAGGTCCCCAGAAGGAACACTTTTCCGGCCCTGCTGAATGGCAATACGTTGAAAAGCTTTCCATAGTCTCATCCATTTGATCGATATTTTCCCGCCAGTCATTGTCATAATATTCGTCTGCGTTCATAACACCATCAAGAATCATCCTCCCAACTCGCTCGGGAAACATGGAAGCGAAAGTGGTGCCTATGACAGTGCCGTAGCTAACACCATAGCACCATAATTTGGCCTCTGACGGCAACTGACCGGCCGATTTGGCCTCGGATTCGATAAATGTGAGCAAATCATGCGCCACCGCTGGGGTCGTCACATAATATCCATGCGGTGACTCGTTCCCGGCAGCATTATTGCACCACTCCCCATAGATAGAGCTTGCATAGTACTGTTCGTCAAGCGAATTTGATGAGATATTGGCAACACCTGTATTGTACAGTTGATTGAAGGCCAATCTTGCTTCGGCCTTTCCCGAGAAGCAATCGAGACTCGGACCGCTGTTGTTTACACCGCGAGGGTCAAAAGAGACGACATTGTACTGCTCTCCGAACAATTTCCCTGCAATTTCCCGGTATGTAAGGAGGAGATCGATGCCAGAATTACCCGGGCCACCTATCGAAGTGTCAGTCTCATCAAGGCTTTGGGTGTACTAGCCAAGATCTTACCGGGGTTGATTACAATGCTTGGAGACTCAGCTGTAGCATTCTTGCCAGCCAGTTTGATGAAGGCGATGGACGTTGTGCCAACACTTTTGTTTGAATAATCTAAGGGAACTTCTAGCCTAGAACACGTGAAATCATCGAAGCATGGTGTCCACGTGAGGTCGGCGGATGGTTTAACCTAGACGGCTGGTTAGAACCTTGAAGCTAGTACGGCAGAGCAGAACTCACATTGTCAAATCCGTAGAGCATACCACGCCCGCTATCGGCTCTGCAACCTATGGCGGCGAGAAGGATAAGGGCATTTACTAGTCGAAAATTTCCCATTGAGCCGTTTCTTTGCTAGTTAAAATAAATTGTGATATTATTCCAGCTGCTACAAGTGAGATCACAGGGAACTATTTATACCCATTGAATATCCAAAAGACTTGTCGCCAGGTCTGCTCAATTCCTTGGGGATCTTTACATCCCTGTCACGGCCCCGCCTGTGCGAACTAGCCAATCAATATCTGATTCAACACGTCAGCCTTACTACGTAATATGGACGGTGTGGCAGTGGTGGCAGCGCTTGTTGGTAGCTGAAATGACTGAGAACTCGCAAAGGCAAACGAGTTGGGCTGTGGCTGGGCGGGCTGCTGTGTTTGGAACACGGGGTAGATGCTAAAATAAGACTAGCCTTGTCGCTCCCGTACAAATATTGAGAATTGAATGTAATCTCGTATTCAGTATGAATTCAGCTGGGTGGCCAGCCATGCGGGTCGCAAAAAAAAAAGGCACACAGAGAACCATGACATAAATAACCAAGAATTCTATGTCATGTACAGTGTGACTTGTGTGTCGATTATTCTGTCAGCATAGCAAGTTTCCCCTTCCATCCGCCCTTTGGTGTGCCGTTTATTTCGCTACCCGCATGCCAGCCAAGGTCTTAATTCCCCTTGTCTTGCTAGACACGCCACTTACGACAGTAGGTCGCTAAGGCGGAAAAGCCGATGGCCTGGACCCCACTTGTACGAACTGGCCAATTAATACTTGCCATATCATGATAAGCACTAACCTATATTAGGATTCATACCCACCTGTATTCTGGTACTTCGATCCTCTCTTTTCGCCTGTATTTGCCCTTTTCTTTCCACATCAAGTTGCCATTGCAGAATGAAGGCATGACTTCCCTGCTTGTACGAACAGACGAATAGATGACCTCGGCTTCAATCACCACCTTGTATCATTGACTTGAGGTCTTCTGTGTGAAAGCAGTGGCCTACGGTGGTAGCGGTTCCGGGATTTTGTTTTTGTTACAAACAGCGCCCCTACAAATCTTGGTCGCCAATATTGACGACATGGACGAAATTAAAGGCCAGAACAGAAAAACGGACAATCAAGCTTGGAGAAAAAGGCCTCGCAAGTTCGCTCCAAAGTCAAGGCTGGGATGTAAAACCTGCAAGTGAGTATGCACTCTATTGCTACATGTCACTCTCAAACACTCAAAACAAACCCAATTTTGGTGCATCTTAGGATAAGACGAATAAAGTGCGATTTATCTGAGCCTTCGTGTTTAAAATGCCAGTCTACAGGTCGCACCTGTGATGGCTACACTAAAATACCCACCGCTTTCAAGGTGGAGCCTGAATCAAGTCATCACATTGAGGTCAACAGATTAGAGAGCCGTGATTATTACCACCCTTGCGCGAAAACCAATGAGTATCTATTAAGATGGCCCATTTTGGAGAATCCCAGGCCCTTTACAATCTTGCCAATGGTTGGGTCCCAAGCAGAAGCAATGGGCTTTTTTAGCCATGTTTCGATTCAGCATCTGAACCAACACCGCCCCTGCCAATCGTGGAGAGACACTCTTATGTACTTCTCCCAAACAGTGCCATCGGTGCGCAGTGCCGCCATTGCGCTAGCTTTGATTCACCAAAAATATCTGGACCGCGATTCTAAAGACCATGCGCATCAACAACTCTGGACAGGCTGGTCACCAGACGAGGCTCCTTTGACTTACTACAATCTGGCCATTAAGCTTCTCGTGAACCAGCAAATTGGCGACAGCATTGAAACAACAGCCATCACCCTTTTGGTTTGCTATCTCTTCACCTGCTTTGATCATCTAGCAGGCAACTACGTACAAGCGATGAAGCACCTGCGTGGAGGTGTAGAGCTCTCACGCAACATTGCCAAGGATTTGTTAAACGACAACAATGCATGTGACGGAGCCAAATCATTGGCAATTCGCAAACTCATCTGCCAGGTCACGAGCCAAATTCGCCGTCTCGACATGCAGGCCGTAACATTTCTGGTCGACTGGACTCCCGCCGATAACGAAGAGACACTCGTGTGCCAGCTTTCACCCGCCGGTGCATTTCAGTCCCTTGAGCAAGCCGCCGATCACCTCCAGATCCTCATCTCTCAGGTAATGAGACTGCGCAACTCGGAGCCGGGTAAGATGCCGGCACTGCCTTTGTCACTTATGGATATCATTATCGGACAGTTGGAAACTTGGTTGCTGCTATTTGAAAACATGCGGCGACGCATCTATGAGACAGATTCTGACACTCACCCGCTCATATCATTGTTACTCCTACAACATACAATCGCATGGACTTATCTCAGGAGTTATGGACCTGGCAGAGAAATGGAATACGACAAGTTTCTGCCCCAGTTCGAGAAATGCCTAGCATTGGTGGGCAACGTGACGGCGGCGCAGGAGCGGAACCTAGAATCTTTGAAGCCAACTTTCACGCCAGAAATTGGAATTGTCCCTGTGCTTTATATAATTGGGGTCAAATGCAGACATCCGGCGATCCGACGCCAGGCCTTGCGTATTTTGCAAAGACAAACGATACGGGAGGCAGTTTGGGATAGCATTTCAACTGCTAGGATAGTGGAGCGGGTAATTGAGATCGAAGAGAGTGGAACTGAGGATTGGGAAACGAAACAGACCATGGAAGAAATTGCTTATTGGCAGAGGATCGAGACTTTGTCTTGGGTACACGTTATCAATGGACAGTTTGCAGCGAAGTTGGATATCACGTATACGTTCTGTGCGCGGGAAGGAATGCACATCGAGACTCTCACCATATAGGACGCAGTCGAGAAAACATTGTGGTTTAAAATTGAAGATTGACTATATATTTGTACTAATACTGGGAATATGACCGGATATATACTTTAGGTATGGTCGTAAATCGTCGTCGCTTCGACACTGCTTAATGGCGTAGCATGCAATACAGCATCTTCTCATGTATATACTATACGCAAAGATTCACACTACGGCTGCTAGCCTGGTAAAGTACCGCGAGGAAGCTCAGGGCATCAATGGGAAGACAATACCCCATTGGATTGTCAGTCCGCGATATCGGCTGGTTTGTTCCATTAGCAGTACCGTCATTATTCGTCGGCATCTGCCAGCCGCGCCCTGGACAGGCACAATTGTCAACGCTAAAAATGTACCAATCATATTCGAAATGAGCTGGTAAATATGTGAAATATTAGACCAGGGGCCAATTAAACAGGGGCACGCACTTTTCAATTCAGTTCGTGTATGAAGGTAGCAGTCTAGGATTTTGTCTTTTCAATATTCATCAGGTAATAAGGACCTCTGTACAATCGCATACTCCTCCTGCATCAACAATAGCCTTTTGACTTCCTTCATACATAATAGTCGCATCGCCACGAGCCATCTCTTCCTCCCTCAGGCGCTCAATCAGCACCCTGTCAATGTGCACGAGCTTGGTTGGGCCTTTTCCGCCACGTGGGTTCTTTTCCTCAACCGCAGCAGCACCTGCTATCCACTGTCCGGGACTTAAGAGTGCTCCTCTCCGAATAGGCATGTAAATGGTATCAAACTCATGGAAATCGGGAGCAGGGGGCCACGTATCAATACAATATACTCGGAGTAGGGCAGGCTTGTGCCATGGCTCAGAAGTGTAGCCTTCATTTCCTTGTATCCAGATATTGAAAATGGCCCCATTCTTACTCGCGCTTCCCCTAAGCGAAGGGCGTATTTGGAGCACCATGTAGCAGCCAAATAAGCCATCTTTTGTACATTGCGACGTTGACCCGCCGACCTCCGTGTCCAAGGTTGTTGATGAAGGTTTCATCATAGTACTTGGAGCCCATCGGAATCCCGGAATACTCAACTTAGGACAGGCTAAAAAAGGTATATCGTCGGGAATGTTTTTGAGGTCTTCCCAAAATCTTCTTGTCCGTTCTTCCCCTTTAGCCTTTACCAAATATTCGGTATTCAGATTCAGCATCCCCGATACTGACAGAAACTCTTCGCCGGGTACATTTGTGAGTCTATATCTGAATGCTCGGTAGATGTGTCCAATGTTGAGATGGGCCTGTGTTGTGCGCAGTCGGTATAGTTGAGCGGCCAAGCTTTGCCACACAACACAAACAGTTCGCCTCATACATGGGCGGGTAGTTGTTTGGTATGTATGAAACCCTTCTTTGAGGACAAAAACAAGCTTTCGAGCTAATACTGCCTCCTCATACGTCCACATTCTTTGCATCCAAGCCGACATGTATATGTGTGCGTAGAGGCGTTCCGTCTGTGTAGTATTGGTGCATTTCTCCACACTTTTGTCAAGGACCATGACAGTGGCCGCATTTATATAGACATACCTAATCCCCACAAGAGCCTTTTCATAGTATATCAATTCGCCCACTGCATGTTTGCTCGGTATGCAAAGACAGTCAAGCCAGAACCAATTTGCCTGATTTGGACGATAAGCTTCGCATAATCCAGCAATGTATTGAACTTGACACTCGTTAAGGCCCGTTTCGGCGGCGCCACCGATGCCATCAGCCCAAACATGCGATATTGCGATATAGTCCCCGGCCACTTTTCTTGATCGACCCTCTACGACGATCGAAAAGGCTCCTTTGTCTGTCCGAAACGATATAACAGGAATCTTATCTTCTTGTAAAATCCTTTTGATTTCTTCTAGGTTTGGCTTGAGCTTTGAACAGTCATGGTTTTGGCAGCGATGTGTCTGTTGGTAAGTTTTCACATCAATGTCATTCCTCGCACATTCTTTTTCTGAACAGCGGTCATGGCCCTGTTTATTCTGCTGAAACTCCCAAGCACAAATCCAGTCTATTGTAGACTGACTTAACGTGTCTTCGAGGAGGTTAATTTGAAAGGGACACCAGCCCAGATCCCGCAGCTTTGTTCGCCTCCTCTCTTTCGCAGAATCGGGATATTGCCATGTTAAGGAACCGATGGTTGGGCAGTCGGATAATGCGTAAAGTCTCGTTTGCTCGATTACTTCGGCTAATCTCACCACGGATGGAACTATCTTGTCAAGGCAATCCATAAAACCAGGATAAGCCGTTTCCATCTTTAACTTGAAGCTTGGGTGGCCCCAGTTCACGAATCTTGACGTCCATTTGTTTACTTGTTGGACATTAGCCTGGATTCCCTCGCTCATTTGTATCCTAGACTGGTTGGATGTCTTGGAAAGCCGGGTTTGAAACACTAGTGCTTGAAGGCAAAAGTGCAAATTGCGAGTATACACGTGGTATATTCCATCGCCATGCTTCCTTACAAAGTAAGAAATCAACACCTTCTTGTGCATGGTAGCCTCAATAAGTCCATTGAAAAGCCATGATTGGAAAAAGGCGGCCGCTCGATTTCCTATCTCGCTGTTGGAAAGTCCATCAAAGTCTGGATTAGATGTTCGAAAATCACCATTCCACAAGCTTGATAAGTCAAATCCTGCGGAAATTGGATATTCTGAGAAGGACCCTATAGGAATGTCGTCATGATTAAATCCAAGCCAAGGTGTCATGGGCGTGACAAAGTCTATGAGAGTGTGGATTTCATCCCAGTCGGTTGTGAGAGTCTCCTCATAGTATGCATATTCAGTATCTTTTGGAGAATCTGCATTAAAAAACAAATGTTCCATAGTGTTGAATGATAAACGAAGTATGTTTTAGACGGTGCCATGTGATAATACGACTACCAACATGAACGGGATCTTCTAAATAGCGCAGGGTTGACAGTGATTAAAATACTCGTGGCAGATTAGGGAGGATTAGTCTATCAGTTACGATAGAGGCGTGGTAGCCTGACGTGGCCTAGAATGATTGGCTACCATTCATTGCGCATGCATAAGAATGTTGCATTTGCTGGGGATCCATCCTTGGTCTGTTAACCTGACATGCGCCCGCACTTCGCAGCTTGCGCCGGGTGGGGTGGGATTGAAAAAGAACCTCATAAAAGACTGACTATTAAAGTCAGCCAAACGACTATTGCCCGTAATGAAAATACCATGGTAGCTTCAACCACCAGAGCGTCGTCAGGAACTAAATCAACTTTGATCAACATGTCACCCATCTCCTCACCGACCATTGTGTATTCCCGTACAAATGGGTCAGATTATGCGAGACCCGCTCATGATCTTAGGCAGCAATGGGCACAGCCTGCCGATGTCTTTTCAGTCCTCTTACTTTTGGGTGGCGAGGTTGTGAATAAGGCTCTTGCTCAGTTATCTGGTGGTTATTTCACACCAGTGCCGTTTTCTTTCGGTAAGACTCTCTTTGGATTTTCAAATACATACCAACAAATCATTCCAAGGTTGGGTGTCCTATGCAGTCACTACATTACTTGCAAGTGCTGGCGATGTGCACCTGATGCCCACAACACCAGAAGGCAGCTGCTTGGTTGTCACTGCCAAAAATGGATACATCAGAAATAATGCAAGCTGGGTGATTGGCCGAATCATCCGCGACTATGAGTCCTGGATGGACACTTCTATAAGACTGAAATTAGACGGGATGATAAATGAGAGGGTACAATACATGAAGCGACATACAAAAAAGGGCACACAGATCCCCCGGCCAACTCAAACAGGGCTCTGTATTTCGATTTATGAGCCAAGCAAGACCAAAATTGCAGGGGAGCCAGCACATGATTCCATCTATTGGAGCGGGCCATTCGTGGCTGTCATTCAAGTATTGATTGCAACAATCCCTCTTATAACAGACAAAAACTGGTCTATTTTAGTAATTACAATATGTGGAACAGCACTGGCCTTTGCAACTGGGAGCTTGCCGGGTTGGGCATCTGAAAAGTGGGCTTGCCGTCGTGCTTCGCACAATACCTACATTCTCACACAGGGAAACGGTGCGCAGCATGCCATAATGATTCTTGGAAATGGTAAAGGTTTGAATTTAGAGGATTTGGCTGTTTCTTCACTGAGATCTTCGCCAACCTCTAATTTAGGTACCAGGGTATGTCTTGCATTGCTGTCCGTTGTTTGGATCTGTTTATTAATTTCTGCGGCCGGAATTACTGAAAACACGGGTTATTTGCTGGCCGTCGGCGGCATTGGCATGTTTCAGAGCACATTGGTTGTGGGCTGGAGAAGAAACCCGAGCGCTCTGGGGGTGCATCTGGAATTCGTGGATGTTGTAGGAGAAATGGCGACAATGGATGCGCTCTTGAAGCTCGAGAGCAAATATCCGGAATCAGGAAGAAGTCTTATTCCCATATTCTTCCCAGGGTCTCTTTTGCCAGATGAGGTGAGACGATGGGAAGAAATAAGGGGTCGGGCAACAGATATAACTCAAACCTCAGACTCTGGGCAGCCCGGGGTTGAGTCAATGTCAACGGAATCATGGATTTCTCATGCTAAAACATATGAGCATTAAATTTACTCATGGCCCGGATTTACAGCTACTTCACTTGGATACAGCAGTATTAAAATGATTAATTAGTTTAGGTACTCGATGAATTGGTCAACCAGATCAATCGAAGGCAACACTATTGTATCGATCATCGTTTTGAAAGCAATTTCCTTTTCCATCAATATTTTGGCGGCGAGATATGGATTTATTATGACAAGGGAATGTTAACATAATCCAAATCATCCTTCAACATTTCTGATCTGCAGGTGCAATAACACTACAATGGAGCTATACCCTGCACATCTCGGTCCATTTGTGCAGCCACTCATAGAATGCTATTGTATGTTTGGGCCCAGTTTTGAAGACGCTGCATCAAATTTGAAATAGATCTTGTTGTTATTATAGCAAAAGCCCTCCACACTGTCATGGCGCTAGTAACCGGAACTGGGATTGCGCCGTTCGTCCTTACAAACACTATTTTGTTATCCCTTGGACTTAAATCTTTCCGGAGTGGCCCCTGCAACATCTAAATCATTTGTCGCTCCTCTGGGTCAGCACCTACTAACTAGTACTTTATGATGCCAAGTATTAAAAGTATAAACCTGCAATCAATTTGTGAGCACTGCACATTCGGAGCTTTATCTTTTGTGTTGCTGCTAGTAAGCCTCATCCAAGGAATTAAATCTTTAGGGGTCCCAAGTCGGGTACATTTCAGTCACGGCTGAGTCCATGCACAGAAAATGTTCCGAAAGTTTGTTGTGAAAGAAAAGCTCAGACCCGCGCAATGCAAACCAATCTTTCCGCCGGCGACTTTTACTAGCGTGATTCAAAGATTTAGCTCCGATAGTATACAGCCCCTCAATAACTTGCTTAGTACCCGTAGAGCAAGAGCTAGACATCTTAGAGTTGGCACAATTATAAGCAAGTCTGACAAATCCAGATGGAATAAGGTTTCCCGGACTAGTAGAATAGAATATAAAACAAGGGAAATCCACCCCGTTAGAGCTTCATAGAATCACATCACTGACCTCCAAATTATCCAACCTCTGCTTAAATCACCATGTCTCTTCCAACAAACACTGACATTCCGAAAGGCTCAACAGTCCTAGTGACTGGAGTCAATGGCTTTCTGGGCTCACACGTCGTTGACCAATTCCTGGTCAGCGGCTTTAAAGTCCGAGGAACCGTGCGAGACGCCCAGAAGCACGCCTGGCTCAGCACTCTGTTTGACAACAAATACGGTAGTGGCAGATTTGAGCTTGTTTCTGTCCCTGAGATGGCCAAAAAAGGTGCCTTTGACGCCGTTGTAAAGGGTGAGTCTTGGTCGATCTGAGCGGGGCTACTTTCTAACACTCACGCCCTAGGAACCTCTGCCGTTATTCATACAGCCTCGGTTTTGACAATGGATCCAAACCCCTACAAGGCCATTCCTGACTCGGTAGCTGGTGCGGTATATGCCTTGCAGGCCGCATATGAGGACACAGGGGTGAAGCGCTTTGTCTTTACTTCTTCATCCTCAGCCACGGTCTGGGTTTCACACGGCCAGCCAGGTATAACCGTCACTGAGGAGACGTGGAATCATGCCGCTGTTAAGGCGGCATGGGCAGATCCCCCGTACGAACCAGAACGATCGCCCATTGTTTATGCTGCCAGCAAGACTGAATCCGAGATGGGAATCTGGAAGTTCCACAAGGAGAATCAACACAAGCGGCCTGACATGATTGTCAACACTGGTAAGCCGAACCTAGAGTCGAATCGCAGCGAGACCTGACGAATTTTAGTGCTGCCGAGCGTCATCTTTGGCAAGAGCCTGGACAAAGTCCTACAGGGATATCCCAGCAGCTCTGTCTTGCCCGTTAACCTCTGGAAGGGGGAAATTACGCCCTCGCACAAGATGCTGGCTCCCCGTACGTGCTAGGTGCCCTGAATCGTTTCCACGACACTAACCATCAATAGAGCATTATGTCAACGTCCAAGATGTGGCAAGACTACACGTGGCTGCCATGATTTTGCAAGATGTCAAGGACGAGCGTATTTTTGCATTCGCTGAAAAGTTTAGCTGGGATCGTGTCCTTGACATTATGCGCGAGTATGCACCCGATAGGAAAATCATGAACAACTTCTCAGATGGTGAGGATCCCAACGTTATTGAGCCTCGGGGTCGCGCTGAGCACCTTTTGCGTGAAATTGGACGGCCGGGTTGGACGTCGTTGAAGGACACGATAGAGGAGATTATCGAGCAGGAGGCTGTGGAGGCTATGTAGGGTTGGATTTATCCAGAGCGATGGGAGGTTTGACTGGTAGAATGCAGTCTTCCTGTTGATCTTTAGGGTAGCACCGTATATGGAGCCTTTAGCCACTGTGTCACTGCACAAGGCTGCACCGCTAATTGCTACATATTATCCACTATAACTCTATTCTACACCGCAATACGAAATGTTGGGAACCTTTCCCGAAAATGGTTTTTAGTGCACCTGAATGAAATAGTGGGTTGCTCGAAAGCCGACGGCCAATCATAACTGACTTCAGTTGAAGGCGAGGCAGACTAAATATGAGACGGCAACTTTCCATGTAGGAAAGTCTCCGAGATTCTGTGGGTCCACCAATAGTGGGCAGCGCTCCGATCAACTCAATTCAAGTTGACTTTTTTAGAGACTTGACTTGCTTAAATAATTAATCAAATCAAGTATATTATATAGGGTAAAAAGTAGAAGTTGGTAATTTTTACTAAAAGCGAAAAATAATGGCAAGAAAAAATTAAAATAATGTACATTGAATGACTTAAATATTTTAATTTAATTTAAATATTAAAATTAAATTTCTTGAATGGGCAAAACTGCTGGGTTCATTCGACTTAAATTGAGTTAACATGATCGTGGTTGAGTTGATCGGAGCGCTGTCAGTGGGTACTAGAAATTATTCACTAGGCGCCTCTGGAGTGTTTGCGAATATTTATACAATGTACAATCGGTGACATAATTTTCCGGAGAGATGAGATTTAACTTGCTCCTACCATTCCCAGACTTGCTCAGCCGATAATGGAGCATGAGTCAGATTAGCGAGCGACACCATCGCCTCTAGAACATGTCTTACGTGAAACCTAGCTTGGGAGGAAAGCATTTGAGAGCGCTCATATTTTATCCTGAAATGCCAGTATAACAGCAAGCTTTTGTCCGAATAGCTTAATATTTAATTGGAATTATATAAAATACAGTTCTCATCTACAACTTTAACCAGACCAGATATGCGCACATTCGGACGGCTCATGCCTCTTAGTACAGTACATACAAACAGGCCAACCTTGAGTTGTCTCTTTAATGCTTGCCATTTTGTCCTCAAAGTCATTTCGGAATTGTTTGTTACCTCCCAATACCCCCATAAACTCCGTCTTTTCCATAAGCTCAGCTGCGTGCTCTACCGCAACCAGAGTCAGAATGGCACGATCCGAATGATGTGCAGAATTATCCTCTCTGTATGCGTGTTGAATCACTTTTAGAAAGCAATACGTGTCCCAAAACTCCCTTGCGGCTACATTGAGCTTCTTCAGAGCGCACTCTTTCATCGCTGTGATGCCGTACTTGTCTGCTGCGGCCGACATGAGGAGGTTGAACGTCATGGTTTCTGGTGTTTGGCCTGGAAGCCCGTCCTCATAATTGGCATTGTATAGGAAGAAAAGAACACCTTCGACGACTAATGAGCTTTCTCTAGCTAGATCCAAAACCGGGACTCCGGTGGCTGCGGCTGTTTCTGCATCTTGGTGTGGTGAAGCCTCGTCTAGCTCGTGAAGTGCCTGGGCAAAGTAACGAGATTGACTGGCAAGCACAAGGCGATGGGCGTAAAAGTCTTTGAGATCGCACTTTATAGTAACGTCGGAGAATGTAGGGCAGTCGAAGTATCTGGTAGCAAAATATTAGGGTCGTTGATACTAACAATCGATCCAGTCTTACCCTTTCAAACAATTGACAAGGTCTTGTGAATGCCCTGTTCGGTCCATATTTGCGTATTTGTGCAGGTAAAGGCTTTGAGACTGGTAGAATTGTTTTCGCCTGTATAGATAGAGTGGCGCTTATTATACTGCAAATTATGTTAAGCTTTCAGACCTAGTATATTCTAGTACTAGGTTAATATAAGCTTGTTCCGATAACCTGTTGACGACAGAGGCTAATAGGAGGGGTGATTATAAATAAGTCTCCCTGTGGTCTCTATTACTCCCCGATCACGACGGGCTGGTGGGTATCCAATCGGAGGATTCGAAAGTCTCCGCGTTGGCCGCTAAATGTCCCCGTCGACCGATAGTGACACAAAAGTCCGCTTAAATTTCCTTTCGAGTATAAATTCTCGCTGTTAAACATCTTTTCGTATTGAATTCTCATCATCCTACCATACCCACTATTTCTCTTTAACTTCATCGAGATCGCCGTCAGCAATGAATCTAGCGAAATCAGTCGAGCCGCATTACCTGCGCAACGTCCTGGACGTATTGGTCATTGGAGCAGGCCCAGCAGGGCTCTCTGCGGCCTTGGGCTTGGGCCGTGTCCGCAGAAGCGTTGTCATCTTCGACTCAGGCGAATTCAGAAACAGCGCCAGCTCCCATGCCCACACAATCCCCACACACGACCATAAGAACCCAGCAGCGATTAGGAACGAGATGGCGGACGAGCTCAAGGCCAAATACAAGACCATCACATTTTCCGGCACGGCAGCAAAGTCAATAAAAGAGGCCGGCGCGGTTTTTGAAGTGGAGGATGCAACAGGCCGCTGCTGGAAGGGGAGAAAGGTGATTCTTGCTACGGGGAGCCGTGATGTTCTTCCAGAGATACCTGGCTACGCATCTGCATGGGGAAAGGATATGTGAGTTTCCACTGCAGCCCAGTGAGGTTAAGGCTGACAGTATTGCAGTTTCCACTGCTTATTCTGCCGTGGATTCGAGGAATCCGGTGTTGCTAATGCCGCGGCACTAATCACATCCGACGACGATGCCGCGATAGATCACACGGTTTTCTATGCCTATTTAGCGCTCCAGTTCACGCAAAATGTAACCTTCTTGACCAATGGGCTACTCTCCATTGAGGAACATCCCAAAGTCGTGGCGGCTAAAGCCAATGACTTCAAGGTGGATAACAGAAAGATCAAGTCGGTAAACAGGGCAGAGTCTGGCTCTTTCATGACGGTCGAGTTCATCGATGGCTCTGTCGCCTCATATGGGTTCATGATTCATACGCCGAATACAGTGATCAGAGGACCCTTTGCTGAGCAGCTTGGCCTCGAACTAACGCCATATGGAGACATTTCAGTCACCGGCCCATTACAAGAGACCAGCAAGCGAGGTGTGTTTGCAGCTGGCGATTGTGCTACGTATGTTAAGCAAGTCGCGGTCGGGATGGGAGCAGGAGTCGCAGCTGCAGCCGGTGCGAATGGACAGATTGTCGAGGAGGACATGGCAAGATAACTCTGGGGCTGTCAATGGCAAGAAGAGTTGAATTGTTGGCTTGGATTAATTGCTGAACATGATAAAGCTTTTCTTGGGATTTTATTAAAATGAAAGACTGTAATTTAAAGTTATTCAGAAAAAGAAATAGAATGAAAATTTTATTTATAAGCTACTTGCTCCAATCTTTCTTATTTTCTACCTCTTTTTTCTCAACTAAGAGGGTGTTGAGACCCTTCTTTTATCTTATCTTATCCGGCGTTGAAGCCAAATATTGCAGCAGATACAAGTGAATCTTAATTAAATCACTCGCTGCCAGGTCTCCTTACTCGCGACGACCATAAACAGTGCCCCATCGTCTCAGGTATTTAGCTGAGTTTTGTCAAAGTAAACCTTGGATCTTAAATATTGCCCTTAACTGGCTCAGGCTTCTTGGAAAGCTGAAGGAGTGTCCTTCCTTGCAGCAAAAATTCCTTCATCTGCCAAGCTTCTGCCAGGAATTCCTCAACACCCAAAGGCTTAATGTCGGGGAAGATTTCAGCAAGGTTCTTGCCAGGAAGTCTTTCAAACCCGCCGCACAAAGCTGTGAACCAGGTCTCCTGCTCCAGGATTTGGTAAAGGGGCAGCAGAGCAGGGATGGAGTTCATGCCGATGTAGGGACTCCAAGGCATCATGACGTTCTTGCCAGTGCGAATCGACTTTGCTGTTTCATTAATGACTGTAAAGTCCCTTCCTACTTGTGTGTGAGCGCTTTCTGATGTACCCCAACGCTTTGGACCATTGCGTACCTGAAATCTTCTTCATAATAGGCGCGAGATCCTTTACCTTGAGTCTATTGCCCTCAATGAATGCTTCCCGGGGCCATTGCTCGGCTGGAAGGCTAATCAAGCGCTCCACGTACTTGGCTAGATCCGTCGTGTGCGTAAGGACAAGGGTACTCTCTCCACCCTCAGGGAACACGCAGAGCTCATATGACATGTCCAAAAATATAGTCAAAGGCTTAATGTACGTGGGCACAGGGTTGTACGGCATTGCGAGGTAGTCAAGGAAGAGGCCGTTGCGGATCAGCGTGTAGGTCAAGTTGGGGTGAAGTGCCAACTCTTGTTGGGACCTCTTGTGATACTTTTCGAGATGCATCTCTTTTCCACTGAAAAATATTAATATCTTGGCACTTGACCAGGGAAGAAATCTTACTCGACAATGGTTGCATGGTCCACAAAGTATTCGGTTGGGATAAACTTTGTCACCGTCTTTGATTTCGCGGCAGCCCGGATCAGATTGATTTGTGCTTGCGTAATATTGTCGTCGTACGTAAGCAGTGCCGACACAACTACCTCGACATTGTTCTGTCGTAGTACGTCTTTCAGCCCATCGATGCTGTTGTAGTCTACCTGCAGAGGTGTTGGTCCATTGCCTACACTGGCTGTGGGTGCCTAGAATATGTTAGTTGCCATGTCGATAAAATTATCAATGGGACTTGCGCTTCGCGACAGCACAAAAACCTTGTGCCTGCCGGTTCGAATCATCTCGTCGACAAAAGTGCGGCCGACATCTCCGGTTCCGCCAGCAACAGCTACGACAACCATGATTAGGTAGTGAGAAGAAGGTTCTGAAACGCGTAGTAGGTCCTGGAGTGATGTGAGGGTGAGATGAAGGTAACAGCCTTGAAAGAAATTATTGAATTTGTAACGAATATCGCAAGTGTAGAATAATATGGACCATGCGAGGTAGGTATTTATGTCATATTTTGACAGCAACAAACCTTTGCAATGTATTTCCCAAGTGGATCATAATGTGACTTGCGTTTATCCCGTGTGTGCTTGTTTCACCTGCCGTTGTGATGGCTCAATTGGCCCAAGCATTGGGTGTCTTGATCATTCCGCCTGTCTCACTTGCCACGGTGATAGCTCTATGCCCAAGCTTTAGTATGCCCCTGTTATTTTGTTTCACTTGCCGTGTGAAGTAATTTGGAAGAGTTATGAAATACCTTAGTCTCCATCCTGTTGTCTTTCTTTTGTTCAAGAAAAGAAAGAAGACCGAGCCGTGTGTGATTATTCTCACATGTCAACGATTTGCTCCGCCCTGCTATTGTATCCCTGCATATATCTAAAGTCGATTACTGTTTGTGACCGTTATGAAGCATAACAATCCTAGTCCAAAATCTTCATACAATATAATGTAATAATTTGTATAGTTCGTACCAAGTACATTTACAAAAAAGCCATGATCCATCTTGAGCTCATGGGCTAGCTCTTAACATTAAATTCATATACAAACTCGATGTTGATCTCAGTAATAATCTGGGTAAGGCGTATAGATATTGCCGGCTCGGTTCTACAGACCGCTCTTACACTAATGGGTTTCCACTGCTAGTTTCTCCGAAAAATGGCCGCATTTAGGCCTATCCTGTTGTGACGTTCTGAGACAGCAAGGCGCTACGGCTTCATCACATCACATCCTCTACCGCCGAGGCAATGTCAGAGCCTTGTCGGTTCATCTTGAGACAATGACGGCAGTAGATCAACCGCAGTGAAAAAAGGGGACCTTTCCCCTTGGCAGTTTTGTATTTAAAACCTCCTTGTCAGTGCACAATTTCTTGGAATCGGCAAGCGACTCATTCACTTTACTTTCCTACACTCTAAACACCACCCTATCTACCTCTACACCCTCATCACCTTCAAAATGTCTGTTTGGCTTCAAGGATTTGTCAACTATGTTGACAGCAAGGTTGATGCAGACTCCCTTTGCCCAACCGTCAACGACCTCAAGGAGCTGATCGAGAATAACCCTGACGTCGGTGTCATGGCTATTTCCATGTGGAACGAGATTCCTATCAACTTTTCCAGGGAGAAGAACCCAACAGCCACCAAGCTGGTTCGGGATTACCAGCACATGCTCCGGCTCCTCAGCGTCATCGTCACCGAGATTGCGCCCGCTTGGAGCACTGCCGGCCTTGCTTCCGGACTCGTTGGAGCTCCATTTGCCTCTGTCCTGCAATGGGCTATGGGAACTGTGAGCGGATATGGATTCTTTCGTCATCCCGAGGTCAACGAAAAGTTCCGCATCATGATGAACACTTGGAGAGACAATGTCCTGATGACCAACAAGTCTCAGAATGTCCTCACGGATGGCGCAGACGGCTGGCTGTCCATCGACGCATTGCAGGTTCTTGAGCGAGAGTCCAATGTACCTGGCCAGCCTTTCCTCCCATTTGAAGAGCTCTTCAAGTGTGACCGTGCTGGTGACCCTGTCCACTGGGGGTTCAAGTCTTGGGATGATTTCTTTGTGCGCGAGTTCAAGGACATTGACCGTCTTCGTCCCGTGGCCTATCCTGATCAGGACGACTGGGTCGTGACCCCATGCGAATCCCGGCCTTATGCCATCAAGACGGATGTCAAGGAAACTGACAGGTTCTGGCTCAAGGGCCAGATTTACTCTCTCTCTGGCATGACAGACAACCACCCCTTGACCTCGGAGTTTGTCGGCGGAACCGTCTACCAAGCCTTCCTCAGCCCATTCTCCTACCACCGCTGGACGTCTCCAGTGTCAGGAAAGGTTGTCCACTCCACCGTTGTTAATGGAACATACTTTTCTGAGCCCGTCTCTCATGTGTACGAGGGGCTGAAGAACTATGATTTGTGGCCTTCGGACCGCGCCCAAGCCTATCTCAGTCATGCTGCGACGCGGGCTGTCATCTTTATTGAGGCACCCCAGCCAATTGGACTCATGTGCATGATTCCCATTGGAATGGCTGATGTTTCCTCGTGCGACATTGCCGGCAAGTTTCAGCAATCCAACCTGCCGCAGCACGTGCAGAAGGGCGAGGAGCTCGGCATGTTCCACCATGGCGGGTCCAGCTTTGCCCTCATCTTCCGAAAGGGTGTCAGAGTGGATTGGGTCAAGGATGCTGTGCCGCATCCTGGTCCAGTTAACCGACCAGTCCGAGGTGCCCTGGGTAGAGCAAGGATTAATTAAAAGAGTATTTTAGATGTTTCTTTTCATACTTTAAAGTTGGTAGCAAAAGATGGAAATTATATTAAAATAAATAAAAAATAGATTTTTTAGGTTTTCAATAAAAGTTTACCCAGGGTACAGTGCCAAGCTGGTCGCAAAGAAAATAGCACACGGAGAGCCATGATATAAATAACCAGGCATTCTATGTGATGTACAGTGTAAATTATATGCCGACTATTCTGTTAGCCGAATTTCCTTTCCCATACGCCCTTTGGTCTGCCATTTATTTTGCGACCCGCTTGAGTGCTTAACAAAGCTATGCCGCTCTGGCTGTCATGATAAGCTATGAAGTCAGAAATATTATAAGCAGGCAATGATAATATATTCTCGGCCGTGCTTACCTGCTAACAGCGTACCAGCAATGGAACTTATAAATGTAAGAGGCGCGGTGGGGATGATAAGATTTCGGGTGCAGTTCCCTTCATTTGAACCGATTATATGCCTTGTGACTTTTTGTCATACTTGATGCTTCTGCTCATCGTGGTTCATGGTATGCAAGAGGTCATCACTTGATAAATGAAGCCGACCTGCCATATTCCTGGCATCTTTAGGTCCATCTTTCGAATTTGGCTTCATTGGCGCATCCGAACTTTGTTCACGAGAAGAAAAGTATGGTCGGAGAGACGGGAGGCAAGATATCACTACGCCAAGTGTACTCTCGATAGTACCCCACAATACTATGCTTTTGTTAGTTCGTCTGATGAATCCTTGTAATCGTTGTCGCACTTACTAAGTGGGCTCCATGGCACCGCCACTCCTGCAGCAAGTTTTGTGACGGATATGTAGCGCACAATAGAGATTACTATCGTGATGAGGCCAAGCAAAAAGGTCAAGTAAAGCCCAATCCTGAGCATTCCTGTAACCTTTACTTGGGGCATGATGAGCCACGGTATCAGAAATACTGAAGGAAATGGTCAGACATTGATCATGGATTACAACATAATCATAATGACTTGCCTAGAGTCTCTGCCGCAGTATTGAGAGCCCAGGATATTGTAAATATCCGCTTGGCACGGGTAGTAGAGCACCTCCTCGCTTTATCAGGAGTCCTATGGAGATGCATTAGGTGATGTATTAAAGAATAGATTTTCATACTCACCACATACTAGTGAATGACCCACACAGACAAAATATTGTAATGAACGTGGCGATGCAGGCGACGAAATTATAAGCGATGACAATCCATAAGATTACCCTTCTCTTTGTCATGAAAATAGGAAATATATCCAAGTACAGAGAAAGCAAAGTTCCCTTAGATAGGTACAGTGTCAGATAGAAGGGAATCTGGCCGAACCAATAAAGCTTCAACCTTCCATATTAGCACGGTCTTGGACAATAGCCTCTGATTGTGAGTTGGCGCATATGCGTGCGAGGCTATTTTACCTTGAACATGGTACTTATTTCTTCGGGGGTTGGAAGGAACGTTGAAGCGTGTTTGTCTAGCATCCCGAGCTTTGTTATTGTAAGTGTACATGCTATATTTGCACATGCACAAACCCAGGCCGTGATTATGATGATGTCCGCCAAAATTGGCTTTCTTTTCTGCATTCTGAAGCGCAGATAGAGGCGGGCACCGATGGTAGCCGTGGCTATCAGTAGCAAAGTCCAGCCTGTTACCTGGAAAAATTAGGTCAGCTGTGAATACAGGTATTAGAACCGATACGCAAGATGCGAACAAACCTGGATAGGCACAGAGCCTATGCCATTTAACAATGCAGCCATAAACTTGCATAGGGGAAATATTAAGGGAAAAAGGTCACGGGTGGAGATGTTGTTATGACCCATGCTGGCCCAAAGCGGTCAGGATGGGTAGAATGCTTAGTTATACTTTGGTTGCAAGCACCTTGCCCTACTTATATTTCCTCTTTAACTAGCTCTCTACCTAAGACCTATTATTTTATATAGTTTTATATAAACTTACTTAATTAATATACCTTATTTTATATCTATAATTAAATTAATAAAAAAAAGTTAAATAAATACTATTTAATATTTTTAGTTATTATAATTAAATAAAGTTAAACTAATCTTATTTAACTTTTATAATTATAAATCTTTAAATTAATAATATATAAATAAATCAAATTATATTATATAAAATAAACTAATTAACTTTTAATATAACTTAATTATCTTAAATACTTATTTAACTAAACTAAATATAATACCTCTTTATAATTTATATTTATATTACTTATTTATATTTAATATACCTAGCCTTTCTACTAACAAATAAACCCTTTGCTCTAATTAGTCTATTATAGTTAGAAACCAACCGGAACATTATATGAGGACCTACTTGCCGGGACGGAAGATTGGATAGGTACGGGTCCGAGGAT
>NAJI01000513.1:0-83093 GCA_002179835.1 Calonectria leucothoes
TGGAGGTAGGATGAAGGCTGATGTTGAAATCTCATCGAGAGATCAACAACTCCTGGAACGATCCCGCGACCATTTTGCATCATCGGGCATCGTTTTGCATCGTGAAACCCCCGACTGTCAACTCAGGCCGCGTACCAAACTTTGAGACAGTTGTGTCATCTTGATCACTGTCAAAAAGGTTGGGCAAGAGCCTCACTGTTTTACACTTTTATTGTTTTGGCCCTGCGTCAACCATCAATTGTGCTCCTCTTACGAGAGAAGTTGTCCCTCACTAGCAGAGGATATTCAATAAAATCAATGGGCATCGTTTATAACCTCATCTCTCAACTCCAAAGTCAGTTAGATGACTGCAAAATCGCTGCCGCAAGGCTCCAACCTGCAATTCTCGAATGATATCGCCCATATCTACTTGCTCTCTGTCGCACATCTCCCATCATGATCTTCTTTATCCCGCTACTCTTATCCAATGCACTCACCGCTCGAAATATAACCTCTAGAATGTTCAACTGCAGAGGTAGACACAACAATCGAAGGTCCGAGTGCTTTTCAAGTTACATATATCTCCTACCTCTAGATATCTAGCCTCCCACAACGCACCACCACCCCCGCCGCCGAGCTCTTTCAACACATCATCAATTAACTTCAGGTGGAAAAAACGACCGGTGAGCCCAACCAAGTGATCCAGGAACCAGGCGACAGCGGTGGCACACAAATACTAGCAACACAGCGTCTCCAGAGCACAATGCAATGAGCTGCCGACAATCGATCAAAAATAATAAGAAAAAGGAACCTCTGCTCAATCTTTCGACAATAATCAAAATGACGCAATTAATATGAAGGAACATTGGTGTCAACCTGGCCGAATTGGCTGTCCAAGCCTGCTATCGACTATGACAACTGTCGAGCTACTAGTCTGGCAAGGAACCTCCGTTTAGCCTCGTCAAGCAAAGTAAGTACATCTCTTAAATCAATGACCAGCAGCTAACCGGCTACAAAAATAGAAATGACGAACCAAAATCCGACCACGACAAAGCACACATCCTATCGAAATCCCTCACTAAATGCAAATATCCAAGGAGTGGGTCTCTGTCTCTGAAGTCCTGCACAGCATGGATAGCTACAAGTGAAAGAACCATCTCAACCTTACGAGACGGGTGGGAAGGCGTTAAAGAAGCCCACCAAAACTTAGGGGGCAAACTCCCCATACACATGGCCATGGGGCAGTTGGGCGGGCAGGCACAATGGGGGCAGTTTTGCTCTAAGTTCCCAGGAGGAATCTTCGTCCTAAGCTTTCGAGTCTATTATCCAGCCAAAGTGAGAGTTGCAGCACTATTTTCGGGCGACGCCAAGTCGTCTGTCTCGCCATGCAACACCAACAGGGCTTTTTTCAGGTTGATGAGACAATGAACGACGGCTGATGTCTGTCTACAAATTCCCAGTTTGTCTTTTACCGACTACCTCTTCACACAAGTCCTCCACTTTGTCAATCCAGCCAGCCACCCACTCATGTCTACCTATATCCAGCTTTGGCACGACCACTACTCCCATCAAGAAATGCTCGCACGATATAGCATTGCAGGGCATGCGATGCATATTGTACTCAATCAATCATGATACGAATCAAGGTCAACGAATATATTCATGGCTGAGAGAAGTCGAAAATGGCATTGAATCGGAGCCCTATGTACAAAGGTTAATGGCAGATGGTCAACTTGATTTGCACGACTTCCTCTCTGTTGAAAGATCTCTCACAACTGTCTCACAGCCAAACCCAATTTTATTTGGTTGTGAATTGGTATTGGATGTTAATTTAATGCTAGCCTTTGGGGGCCTTGTCTAACAGCAACAACAACCGGTTCGTCTGATAGATGGCCCACAAATGGGTTATCGCATATTCGGCTGATTAAGCTGGCCACCCTTGGGCTACAAGGTGACTACACTGATGGCCTCCATTTCAAGGGCCTGGTTGTGCAGGGCGTCAATCCGCAACCACGAATCCACTCGCTCAAGTTCCATAACATCAGTCAGCTACCTTATCCAGTCTACAAGAGCCCTCAGCACTTGCTCGGGAAAATCCAGATCACTTACCATCTCATGCAGCATCAGGCCCCGGCATTCCCAGCAATTGTTAGCTTGTCAATTTTGTTGCCCTTGGATGCAGACTCTTGTCAATTATTTCGGCTACAGGTGTGATCTTATTTTAAAAGAATACCCCACGGGGTTTCTTCTCTCCGCTCGCTTGAGTTATACATTGGAAGAGGCGATTAATCCAATCATGCTAGCTTCCTGGATCTCCTAGCAAAACGACCTACTCAATCGCCACAATCAGATCATTCGTACTGAGGGAATACCGACTATCTAGGAACGAACCCGTCACCTCAATAGTTCCTGTCAGTAAAGGAAGATTTTCCCGATCTAATTGAGACATCAGGGTTGGGCAACGGAAATGCAATGCAACTTCAAATGAATGAATCAAGGCGATGACGAACTTTTCAGAAAGGCTTTCTAAGCAAGCGAAACACCATTTTAATACATAGATACGCCGAAGCTCTCACCTGCGTTTACTTTCATTGCGCGAAAGGATTTGACACCCGAAATCCGGATAAGAAACCTTTCGGCGAAGCTTGCCGAGCAAGGAAAACACCAATCTGACAAAGACAAGTATGAGCGCCAGCTGAATATACAAATGGAGGTTATCCAAGAAGCTACCCAAGCATATGATGAGACAAAAGTCGGTGCATGTCTATTCAAGCCGTCATTAAATTCTCCATGGATTAATAACCTCAATTCTTGAAATTTGGGAAAATAGAAGGACACGTACAAAGAAATTCCCCGGTCTACAATTTTTGGTACTTTGTTCGAACTGAGAAAAGAGGTCTAAACGAGCTCTTACATTTCGCCCATTGGGATGTTGTTTCACAACACCGCCCAGGCTTTTTGCGGGTTGATGAAACGAGAATCTCTGGCTTCCTACAGGCTTCTAACTGTTGCTCCTTTCATTGGCAGCAGCAGAATGCTCGCTCTTGATTCAAACTTGAGGCCCAAAAACGCTTTTGCGAATTGCTATTCAGATCGCATACCAAAGCCTATAACACGACCACGTGGTTACATCCACTAGCCTACAGCTCAAACGTCTCATCATACATCAAGTCTCTATTCAAACTATCAACCTTCACCCGTCTATCTCTCCTTATTTCCCCCTCCAGGAGAGACTCTTCTGTGCAATGTTTCCCTCCCAAACTATATCCGGGTGAACTGAAGCTATTGCTCCTCTCTCCAACCTCAGGGTCTTGACTTCAAGATCAATATCTTGCAAATACTGCAATCTCTTGGTGCTTCATGGGCAGTTAGTGGAGCTCGGTTATTTTCACACTCAGAACAACCATTTCCTCCGCAGGTCAAAAGCACCGACATGCAACAGAATTCCGCTCTATGTACTCACCAACATTCAGCAGCGATTAGGAAGACCATTCCCAGCTACCCATCGCAAATCATGACGCTCGCCGACATTGGAATATTGTGCGAGAAAAGAACATCGACATTAAGGGCATGTTGACACAGCGTTTTCTCAATGTAACACCTTATAGGTCTTGCAATCACAAGGTTCGGGACTCTTTTAAAAGCAGGGCTATTTCATGAGCAAAAGTCAACTTACGCAATGCGAGAAAATAGTGCTATTATAACTTCATGGCCAGCTTCTCTGAAACAGGTCAACCTCTCAACAGCAACGCATTTATTTCCAGCAAAAGCAAGTAACAGGCGCAACCCGGTAATGCAACAACCAAACCAAGGGTGGCATAAAAACAATGCCCAGCAATTGTTCTGGCCACATGAAAACATCATCATATTCCTTATGCACTTTGCAGAGCTAGGATAAAGTCCCGACTGAGGCATTCAGAGCACTGGGTAACACACATTGCGTCAACGCTGCTTTGTGATCATCACAGTGCTATGTCTTAACTAAACATTCGGGTTCCTCTTGTTGCCCATCTTGGAGGCCTTCTGAGATTATAAGTATGACCTAGTGTGAGGGTCATTCCTTCACGTGGATATTCAAGGGACGTCGAGAGCGGCCTGGCTCTCAATGGTGCGAGAGAAGACTTTCCGCCACACTCCGCCATTCGGTGTTCCAACAGCGGTTACAAGCACAAGCAAGCCTGCGTCCGCTATTGCTAAGTAGCATCAGTACGGCGTAGCGGCTAGACAGAGCTGATGTGGCAGTCACGTCAGTCCAGTCATCCTCCCATGTTACTTTTTACGCGCATGTTCACTCAGAGTCTCGGTCAACATTTTTGGTTTTGTATTCAGACGCTAAATTGAATTTTATCGATGGGGTGAGTAACATGAGGACGGAGAATATGGTATTCGTGGTAAGGAGTAAGGGGGCAGTGAGTTCATTATTTACTTGAATCGATTGTACTTGATACTCTGCTAACGACGTCAGATGCTCTCCAAAGAAGGACACCATTGGTGATTGACACAAGGCCAAAAACTACGAGCTTCTTCTTTCTATGAGTCTTGTCGACAATACATTCCAATGCAAAGCATCGATGCGTGTATTAGAGAACGCGATCCTTCGTGCTTGCTTATACAATAATTGAACGCAAATTAAGCAATACGAATCCCAGATGAAAGATTCAGTGCCCAACTGACTCAAGCACTGAGTTTCATTTTATAGAGCCGTTTAGAGAGCTACTCAGCGGTGATCGGAGGTCACCCCAGCCTGTGTCTGGGTGTTTTCCTAATGGTTCACGGATCCAGAAAAGGCAGTGTACGATGCGCTGCAATCATCTGCAAGATCAAATACAGCATTGGTTGGGATGCATCGGCTAGCCTCCATTCTGAACATTTGATTCATGCTTTCAGCCAATTAGGCTCAATTCACATGACCTGAGCAGACAACCACCCCAAGGGTACTGCAAGATTATGCGCGCGGCGGAAGGATCT
This sequence comes from Calonectria leucothoes, assembly GCA_002179835.1. NCBI lineage: Eukaryota > Fungi > Ascomycota > Sordariomycetes > Hypocreales > Nectriaceae > Calonectria > Calonectria leucothoes. The sequence goes on from NAJI01000513.1 coordinate 4,948, forward strand.
TTACGCCCTACAAAAAAGCAAGAAGAGTTCCTTGAAGAGACTGGGACAACCAGCCTGCAAAAATGTGACATTGCAGGTTCATCCGCTCTTCGTATGACTAGTATCATCAACAACCCCCAGCGGTGGTATAAGGCTAGAATGCAGCAATAATGGGGGATGGAGGAGAGCTGGACGGAATTTGGAGTCCGCCAGCTGGCAGGCTGAAGCTCTTGTCCGACAACCGCACACGATTTCGAAGAGGGAATATCGAGGTTGTTGTTGTTGACACAGCCACCAAAAACAAATATCTTTCGATGGGATCGCCAATAGTCATTACAACGATTGGATTGAAAGGACCCTGCAGGGAGCGAATTGGATCAAGAATTGATCGAAGGCGGTCCAGAGGTGGCCTCTTCTGTTTGTTTGATCGCTCTCTCAAGGTATTCGCCAAGGTTTCAGACCAGGTCATGGACTGATTCATCGTTTCCCAGGACTATGCAAACGTCAGACACCATCTACGGAATCTTATATACTGGCTGCCTCGGTTTGGCAGAGTCGGTTGCATGATTGTGCTGCCGCAACGAGGGAAACACGTGCAAGATGATGGTAGCAGTACCGTGGGATTTATTGAATGAGCCAGGGCTGCATTTACCTTCCTTCAGTGGCTTGTCATGTTTGGTTGGCGTACGTGCGGGTGCGGCTGGTTAGGCTCACGCTGCAGGTGGGCTGGCAGACTCTGAACAAATGCTAGGGCAGCGGACGGGGCGTCGGGGGGGGGGGGGGGGGGGTGGCTAGCGGACGGGATACTGAAGCTGCAGCGAAGCTGGGCTCGTTGAGTGCATCTATGGCGGGCTTGGTCAAGTACAACGGGCGGTCAGGCAGGATTTTAGGGAATGGGATGTTGAAGCGATAGCGGAGTTGGGTACTGTCAACCTTTCTTCAGTGCGCTTGACAGAGTATCGGGGTTGGTCTGGTGAAGGTTTAGGAGATGCGATACTGAAGCTGCAGCGGAGTTGGGCTCCAAAAAACTCTCTCTAGTGTGCTTGACTGAATGTTGTGGGTAGTAGAGCGAGTTTCGGGGGCATGGTTAGCAATCGGGACTGAAGCTGTAGTGGAGCCATGCCCTACGGAAGCTTTCGTGGTGGGCTTGGTCAAGTATTATAGGAGGCCGGGTAGCATTTTAGTGAACGTGCGTTGAGGCCGTAGCACGTTCCTTGGTGGACTTGCCAACTGAAGTCGAAGAGTTGGGCCCTGTGAATGTTTCTATAGTGGGGCTTGGCGAGTGTTGTGGGTGAGCAGGGGGGAGTTTAGGGAACGGGGTGCTGAAGCTGTAGAGGATATGAGCCTTGTGGATAATTCCTTGGTGGATTCGCTTGCTGGCTAGGGTCCATAGAAGCCTCCATGGTGGGCTTGGTTGATTGTTGTAGTAGATCAGAGCCTTATGAAAACCTCCTCAGTGGGCTTGCCTACTGGAGTCGTGGGGAGTTGAGCCCTACAAGAGTTTTCTTAGTGTGTTCGGTTCAGCATTATGGGCGGTCAGGTAGGATGTTAGTGAACGAAGCACTGAAGCCATAGCGGATACGGACCCTGTGACGAATCTTTTGGTGGATTCGGCTGCTGAAGCTGTAGCAGAGTTGGGCCCTATGACGGTTTCCTTAACTTGGTGAATTATAGGGTAGCTCCTCCCCGCCAAGTACCGGATGCGGCCCCACTGCAAGCTCCGAATCTCATCCCACATCGGCCCATCATACGAGCTTGAGCTTGGCTTGACCTCGCCTGGCCGCCCGCCGCTTTCCACGTCCAAACACAACAGCAACAACCCAACGGGCAGCCATTGGAAATGGAGGCTGCAATTCCGCGACTGCGCACCGCCGCCTCGGCCAGCCAGACCCGTCTTGTGCGCTCTGCCGTGTGCGCAGCCTGTGCCTCGTCGCCGCCAACGTCCCGCCGCACCTTTTCCATCTTCAACCGCCCGCCGCCAAACTACCCGGGCCATGTCCCATTGACAAAGGTTGAGCGTGTTGGACTGGCCGTCGGCGCCAGCGTGTGGTCCTTTTTCGATCCTTACCGCCACGGTACGTACTGATCTGCCCCTCCTCCCTCCCCTCGTTGACCAAAATATCTGACTCGGCTGTTTTCGTGCAGACCTCATTGCCGCCACGGGCGAGGCGACGGCGACGCCCTACTTCATCTACCGGCTCCGCGACAGCATGCTGGGCGACCCGACGGGCCGGCGGATCCTCCGCCAGCGACCGCGCATCTCGTCCAAGACGCTGGACCTCGACGCCCTCCGGCGGCTGCCCGAGAACAGCGTGGGCCGGGCGTACGTGGGGTGGCTGGACCGGGAAGGGGTCTCGCCCGACACGCGGGCGGCGGTGCGGTACATTGACGACGAGGAGTGCGCCTACGTGATGCAGCGGTACCGCGAGTGCCACGACTTCTACCACGCGCTGACGGGCCTGCCCATCGTGCGCGAGGGCGAGGTGGCCCTCAAGGCCTTTGAGTTTGCCAACACGCTGCTGCCCATGACGGGCCTGAGCATCCTGGCCGCCGCCACCATGAAGCCCGGCGAGCGCCAGCGCTTCGCCTCCATATACCTGCCCTGGGCCATCCGCAACGGCGCCCGCGGCAAGGACGTCATCAACGTCTTCTGGGAGGAGCGCCTCGAGGACGACGTCGACGACCTGCGCGCCGAGCTCGGCATCGAGCGCCCCCCCGACATGCGGGCCATTCGGAAGAGGGAGCGCGAGGAGAAGAAGCGCCTGCAGCAGTTGAAGGAGCGAGGGTACTGATATCGCACTGCACATGAACGCCGGCAATCTCTTGCGTGTCTCTGCCTTGCTGGTTTGAGGGGTTGGGTCCAGATGACGAGTTCTGTGTAATACTGACTAACCCACCTAGTGATTATTTTGTATGTATTCTACTGTAAGATGTCATGATAAAAATGTAAGACCAAATGTTATTATCAAACACTAATCGCAACCCGTCTGGTCCTCGTGCTGTGGGGAAAGTTTTTCCACAACGGTTTTTTTTTCTGGTTGGAAATGATCAAGATGTCATGATTTAGAAGCCAGAAAGAAAACTTATATGCATTTGGAATCGAAAAGAGACCGAGTTTCTTTCGCTTTTTTTTTGGTTTGTTTTGTTTCTTTCCAGTCTGCGTGAAAGGAAAACAAACGCTCTGCCTGCCCTAACCCATGTGCCTCGCCTTGCCATAAGCATACTGATTGAATGGTATCTATCATGGAGATCGTTCACACATCAATTTTTTTTGTTCTTCGCGCCTGCCCGTAGTCTTCCTCGTTAAAAGAAATGAAACCGTCAGATTTTGTTCACAGGTCGAGCAGGTCGTCGTCGTCGTCCCAGGCCTTGCGCCTGCTGACGACAATCTTCTCCTCCTCCTTCTTCTCCGACATGGCGTTGAGGAGGTCCTTGAGCTGGTCCTCGGTGACCTTTTGGCGCAGCTGGCCCGTCTGGGCGAGCATGATGAGGCGGTTCTCGACGTCGTTGGCGCGCTCCTCCTTGACCAGGCGGATGCGGCCCAGGCGGTCCATGGCTTCCGGGTGGAGGATCTGGTTGAGGATGTGCTGTCGCGCGTCGTCGGCCTGCCTGGTTTATCGCAAAATAGTGTTGGTAAGAAGAAGAAGAGGAAGAATCCGTGTGCGAAGTCCCATCTCCCTACTATTCGGGAGAGAGACGGAGAGGAGGTTACGTACTGTCGCTGCTGTTCTTGCCCGCCTGAGGGGCCGCCGCCGCCGCCACCACCACCACCTTGGGCCTTGAGCTGCTCGAGACGAGCCTTGCGGATCTGGAGTCGCGAAAGGTCAGTGCGTGGTCGGAAAAAGGCCTGCGACTTTGGGCGGAATCACCTGGTCTAGTTCTGCGTCATCCATTTTTGGCGAGAGTCGTGGTTTGTCGTCGGGTAAATCAGCCCAGCAGAAGCCGACCGCGGGGCTTCACCTGGTGGAGGGGCACTTGCTGCTGGGGTGTCACATGACCTGCATCAAGGTTGTCATGACCGCTTTCCAAGTCGCACCCATGTTGAAGTCAGCACCGACGTCATTCACAGGCTGGCTGGATTATGAGAATACGAAGTTGAATAAAATTTGGAATACGCTGCAGTTTAATAATGTGCCGTCCAATGCGTGATATGGTACATGCATCCGCCCCTAGTCCGCCGTTCGCCGTAAATGTTACACTGCTCTACTCCCAATTGAACGTCGACTTGTTGCCCTTGACGGCTTGGCTGTCCATGGTTTTTTCCTCTACTGGAATCCAAGAGTTCCTCTTGGCCTCCGCCGCGGCAAGCCTGGCTTCGACCATCTGTATCATGAGATTGTTTAGCGGCACGTCCACGCCGAGCAGTTTCGCTCGCTTCAGGAAGAAGCCGTTTTGGTATTTAATGTCCGTCTCCCACCCCTTCTCAATACGCTTTTGCAAGTCGCAAGGCGCTGATGCCTTGCCCGTGATCCTCTGGAAACACCACTTCTTCAGACCTTCGCCGCGGATAAACTTCCTGAGGTCCTCTGCATTCTGGAGCTCCTCCATGTTGTCGACCACGGTGACGATCTCCTTGAGAAGCTTGTTCATCAGGCTCTGCGCCGACTTGTTTTCCAAAAGACCCTTGTATGACATCTCAAGGAGCACGCACACGGGATCGACGGCAGCAGTGAAGACCATCGAGGGGAGCTTGAAGCGCATCCACTTCTCAAAGTTACCCGACGTTGTGCGCAGAGCTTTGCTCTGGTTAAGGTAATGTAGCATCATCTCATTCGGAACGGTTGGCCGACTCCTTTGGTTCGCCACTTGGGTCAACACTGTACGACCCGTCTTGAGTTCCTTGACAGAGTTCCTGTTCCGGTTGTACACAAGAGCGTGGCTCATATGGCCGAGGACAAAATTCGGTGCCTTTTCGGTGTCCATGAAGATGCTTTCCTGCGCCTCTTCAAGCACGCCCATGCCGTCGTTGAGTAAACACACTGATGTGTTCTCATCCACACGCTCTTTGACCGAATCTAGTGCTCTTATCGCCTCATACCCTCGGCCTGTGACGATCAACTGGTCAATGTGCGAATCGTCGGCTTTGACATGCTCTTGGGTCGAGGCCTTGTTGGGTGCTGAATACACATTTCGCCGTGCTCTTTCTGGCTGAGCCATTTCGACATTACGATATCTGGATTTGGGCATTGATTTGAAGCTGAGCACCGAGACGGATTCGTAAACTCCGGAGAGGGCATGGGCAATGAACCGTGACCTCACATCGTCGCCGAGGATGTGAATTTTGTGAACAGGGCCCGATTTCGCGGCTTCGGCCGGGAGGATTACTGAAGGGACGTGAAATTTAGATGCTGGTGTAGGTGCTGTCGCGATAGCCTGGGCGGTCTGATCTGCATTCTGCCATGGGTTCCCCGACGGAACGCCCCCGAGTTCGGGCGGAATAGCCTTGGCTGTGTCTTTATTGTTGTGGGTTGTCGATGCGGCGGAGGCGAAGCATCTAATGGGAGTCCTCCGACTCACTGCAGTGCCATTCCGTAGACACTGTGATATTCTGCGCGGGGCTTGGGCGGAAGCCCGCGCGCTCTGTAGGCTCGCCAGTTTGACGGTGGTGGATGTGTATGCCGGCGGAGGAATCGGGTGGCCACGGCGTCGCTGCCGGAGGCCGTGGGGTCGATCACAGCTTCGATGCGCCCATGCGCTTGGCGTTATTCAAAGGTTGACAGCAGGGCGAGTTTCAGAATGCGAGTCGTGTGCGAGAGGCCGGAGGGGGGAGGGAGTTTAGAGTACTCGTGAGGAGGTCGAAGTTTGGTGGTGATGCGTGGATTTGACGAGTGGACGGGCCCAAGGAGATCTAGCCGGCTCCGATTTTTCGGCTTGGAGGTGACGAGCTAGTTTCGCCCAATCAGCGCAAGCGGGTCGATGGAATTTGGATTTTTGGGTTGACGTTTTAGCGTCAATGCGATTGGCCAATTTGTTCGACGTTGAGAGATGCCCACGTGCACATCATATAAGTTGGATGATAGTTTATGAAAAGGAGAAATAAAATGACGAATAAAGATGGTTAAAATGACGGGAAATGATAAATACAGAAGGCATTCAAGTGAACGTGATGTTCTCATTCTCATTTGATCTTTTGCTAGAGATTCAACCTATGAATAGGCATAGGAACAAATTGCAATTATAGAAGATACCTAGAACAACAGAAACATAATCTATAAATGCAATACGTGAGAAAATAAAATAAAATACACGAACTTCTGGGTTGCTTCTTCATTCCTCCCATCAACAGCCTTTTCAATAAAACCCGGTATATGCATATACCCGACCAGACGGTACGCTAGTCTATATTGGGCTTCAATGCGTTAAGTTTCTTCGTCTCAACTTCCTTTCATGTGAGAGGACGGACGCCTATCCTCCAGCCTTGTGACTTGCGACTTTGCCATTCCGCCCCCGACAGAAACGGAAAATGGCAGACGTCAAGGATATCTCACCAGACCTGGAGCGGCTGGATGCCCAGCTGGACGCGCTCGAGGAGGCGCTCCAGCCGTTGACCGGCAATCTCGAGGGCATGGCATCTCAGCTGCCTCTCCTGGACAAAGCCAAGCTCTTCTCGCTGTCAGCTTATTCTATTGAATCATTACTGTTTTGTAAGCTTTTCACAGTTGCGTCGCCGTCTGCTGGCTGCATCATCTATTCTATTCGGTCTCATGCTAACAACTTGTATGTAGCGGCATTGAAATTGCAGGGGACTGACGCGCAGGACCACGCTGTCTTTGAGGAACTCAAACGAGTCCAGCAATACTTTGCTAAAATCAAGGCGGTAGAGGAACCTGGAGAGCAGCGAACTCTGACCTTGAACCAAGAAGCTGCGGCACGCGTCCTGAAGGCGGATTTGGTATGTCTTTCTTTGCCGTCCATTTTCACATGGCGCATGACGGGAACTGACCTTTTCAACCAGGCCGATAATAAGACTGTTAGCAGCAAGCTTGCAGAGAAGATTGCTGAAGAGCGCGCCAAGGCCCTGCTCAAGTCTGTAGAGAACCGCAAGCGACCGGCTGAGGAATCGCCGGTTCCCAGAGCTTCTCCCGCGCCGGGCGCACAGGATGCAAAGGGCAAGAAGAAGCACAGGGGCAAGAACAGGCAGAGGAAGTAAAAATGAAACAGGGTGGCAAGCAGTTGGGTTATCCGCGATTTCTAAACTCGGTGGCGTAGGCACCTGGGTCGCGCGTTGCGACTTCCCTCGTGATTCCGCGGAGGATTTCGGGAACACGGAGTTTCAAAGGAAGCGCGTAGTAGCCAAGGAAGAAGTTGGGCAGAGGTTGCACAAGGCGTCATGTGATGCAGATGCATCAGCGGATGATGCCTGGCGGTGGGTTTGACGATGGGCTCGTACGGGGTTGGTTTCTCGTTCTGGATGCATCTGTGGCGTTTGAGGAGTTTACGTTCTTTCCTTTCCGCTCCCCTCGGTGGACCACCTGCCTTATCTCCGAGCTTATATATACGGACATCGGATTAATAGACAATAGCCGGCGACGCTACAGGAATGGATTTTACAAGCAATTGACCCAGTTAAGCGGCTCTCCGACGCCTTGCGATTGTTCTCGAGTCTTCCAGGCACTCCCCACATTAATGCAGAAAAAAAAACAGCCGGTGACAGGCGGGAGAGCTCGGCAGAAGGCACCACAACCCCTGCGCCACAGAGCCAGATGCAAAATACCGGGCGCGCACTTTGCGCGCTTGCGCACCTGCCATTGAAACCCGCCGCCTCCCATTGGGTGCCGCGCCACACTTCACCGTCCCCCCCGAAGCCCGGTTCCCTTCGGCTTCTTTTCTCCGGCTCCTCAACACCTTTGGCTTTGCGACGACACACTCACCCTTAAAACTCCAACCGCCCGCATCCCACCCACCGCTCTCCCCCCCCCGTCGTAAACAATCCTCACACGCAACAACCCTCCCCGCGCAACCCGTCAATCAATCGCAATGGCTCGCCAGCGCCCCTCCGCCCGTCCCACCGCCCGTCCCGCCGCCGCGCGACCGACCGCGACCACTCCCGCTCCCGCTCCTCAGCAGCACCGTCCCGCTGCCACCATGGCTGCTCCTCCCGCCGGCGCCGCTCCCCAGCAGCCCACCATGGTCCAGGCTGCTCCCCAGGGTCCCGGTCTCTTCGGCCAGATGGCCAGCACAGCTGCGTAAGTTGGCCTCCCTCTCGAGCAAAATACCCAATTCCCTTTTTGTTTATGAGTCTTGGCTTGGTTTTTTTTTAAAACCCTCGTCGCCGTCGGCGGGTTACTCCGAGCTTTTTTTTTTTTTTTTTTTTGTCGCTACACCACCAAAGCTCGGTCCTCCGCAGCCTCTCATCTGGACCACGTGTAAACTGACCACGACGCTCGCAGCGGTGTTGCCATCGGCTCCTCGGTCGGCCATGCCATCGGCGGCCTCTTCTCCGGCGGCTCCTCCGAGGCCGCCCCCGCTCCCCAGGCCGCGGCTCCCGCCCAGAACCAGACCCAGAGCTTCAACAACTGCGGCGGCATCGCCCAGGACTTCACCAAGTGCATGGACGAGAACAACGGCAACATGCAGATCTGCAACTGGTACGTCGAGCAGCTCAAGGCCTGCCAGGCTGCTGCCAGCCAGTAAGGTGTAGCTGCCAATCCCTTGGAGAGTAAAAGAATATACCAAAACTACGAAAAATACGAGAAGAGAGAATGGGATGACGAATGGCACATGACACAAACAAAAATGGACAAGGAGCAATGAAGAGCATTGGGAATCTATATTGGTTCCTTTCAAAGCATGCGTGCATACCGGACTAGGGGGAATAAACTACTGTTACAACTCGGCACTATCCATTGTATAATACCAAAAAAAATATCACAATCCCACTCTAATGTATGGGAAATTCCACTTCTTCACCCGAGCCCAAGATTGATGTTGTTGGCCTCTTTAGTCTTCTTTCCCTTCCTCATCTGGTCTTGGTTCAAAGTTCAGCTGCGCCGCCGTGTTAGTAATATGTTGAGATCAAGAAAGGGGGGCGTAAAACTCACTGAATTGCCGTTATACAACTGTTGATCCCGGCGCCGATCATTTGGGTTTTGGAAACCTTGTATCCGGGATCGATCTTGAGATGCCTCTTGTGAATCCTCATCGCTGGCTGTTTCACCGTGGGCCCCTCGTCCTTCGCCGGAGCCGAACAGGCTCAAGATCCATGTAAAGAAGCCCATGACGAGGGCGATAAATCGCGCCACAATGCCCTGCTGCGCACCATCGTACGCCGACGAGTAGCTCTTGACTGGAATTAGAACAAGCGTCGACGACGGCGACAGCCCGAGCTGTCCAACTGACTTGGCTTCCTCCGTCTCGTCAATCGTCTTGTTGGGCAGTGGCGTGAGCACCTGCTTAAACGTATATGGCTGGGACCCATCCTTTCGGTTCTCATCGACCCAGTGTCGAACGTCCTTGAGAGGGGACTCTGTTTTAAATCGGGATCGCAGTGTCGAGCCGTCAAAGAGGCGCACCTGCAGAGCTGTCATGCCACTCGGCCTGCTTGTGGAGGGAAGCTTGCTCTCGGGCGCATTCACCAATGAGGCTGCGACGTCACCCGTCTTGAATTCCTCGGTCCGCTGGGCCTCCCGAGCGGCAGCCCGGATCTTGCGCTCCGCCTTGTCGTCCTCTATGCGCTTCAGAATGCGGCGGCGCTCCTCCTGATCCTGCTGGCGCCTCGTCTTGACTGCTTCGGCAGCCTTGCGAGCGCTTGCATTGTCCGTTTTGGTGTCGGCGCCGGCATCGGCCTCTGCCTTTTTTGCCTGTGCCTTTTTTGCGCGCTCCTCTTTGGCCTTGCGCTCGGCCTCCTCCTTTTGAGCTTTGAGCTTGGCCGCTCTCTCGGCCAGGATACGTCGCACGTTTTCAGCGGTTTCTGACTCCCCAGAAGATGACACACCCGGTGGGGTGCTGCTGGCGGCGGCAGCCTCGGGTTGTGGAGTGCTGACAGCAGCCGGTTGGGTGGAGGAGGTGTTTGATGACGATGTGGCGCTGAAGGAGTTTTGCACCCTTCGAATAAAATCCTCCTTGCTGGTCCCGGGCGTGATGTACTCCTTGAGCTCGCCGTTTTTAATAATGACGACTGTTGGGGTACGGGGGAGGGGGAAGATCTGTGCTAAATACCCGGCCTCATCAGAACCAGCCTTGAGGCGTAGTGCGATGGATTGGTCGTTGACCAAGTCGATGAGCTGCCGCAGAGTTAGCAGAGCCCGGCGCGGGGTTTGAATGAGTGGTATTCATACAGCTTCATCGGGCAGAAAGTCTTTTTCCCATGTGTTGCCCTCGTCGCTCTCGTCTGAGTGGTGATGTGAGTATTCAATCTCGCGACGCTAGGTGGTGACGGCGACATACCAGTGACAAAGCACAGGACGAGCTTTTGCTGGTCCACGGCCGTGGAAATGCCGTCTTGCAAAGTGCCCTCGTAAAACATGTTGAACAAACGACGCTGGGTTGAAGGACAAGAAAAGGACAAGGTGCAGATTAATGGGAGGGAGGTGAAGGGTGAGGGCGGCTGGCAGTGAATGAAATGAGAGACGCAATAGCAGCGATCAAGGCAAGGCCCGCGACGTGTTGTGGCTGGCCCACCTTAGACGAAAGGTGTCTCTTCCTCTGCCTGTCAGCGGGGTACGAGCGAGGTCTGGCCAAGGCTGCGGGCCTGGGCGAGGTTGAATGTGAAATAAAAAGTCAATCTCAGACCATGTCTGGGACAATGGACTGGACAGGTAGCACCAAAAACGTCACCCAGAGGCTTCTAAGTGGTATCGGAGTTTGGCCAATCTAACGGTAGAAGGCCGCATTTGTTGGCTAATGTGACTGGGGAACAGCTCCAACCTGTTCGCCATGGTTGACATGAATCACGTGGCTCCGCCCGCGCTAACCCCACGTCAACCAACAATTTGGAGCCAGACAGAGTCAATCTGTGCTGACTCATCGCCGCTAACCTTCCCGTTCTAGACGCTAAAGCACTCACCATTCACTGGAGCGTATTCGCCATGGGCTGGGAGTCATACAGTAGGCTAAGAAACCTGGGCGGCTCTCTCAGACTCACCATAAATATATTGTTTTTTGTTACATCACTTGGGCGATTCTAGCCCTTAATATCATATATATCTCCCGAAAATGTCCATCGACGAAGCTTTCCTTCCCTGGGTGGAGGGCAAGGGCGTCAAGTTGAAAGGAATTGAGCCCAAAGTGATTCCCACACGAGGTATTGGTGTTGTTGCAACCCGCAACATCAGAGTACGTTTCCTACGCAACCTATTTATCTGATACTTTTCTCACAGTAACTCACAGGCCAATGATGTCATTTTGAGTGTACCCGTCAAAGCTCTTCGCACAATAGACACCGTGCCCAAGCACATCACTGAGGCTCTCACGGGGGTATCGGTGCACGGGATTCTCGCGGCCGAGATTGCTCTGGACAAGAGTGAAGATTTTGACATGTGGAGAACAGTCCTGCCCACCCGGGAAGACCTCGAATCCGGCATGCCAATCCTGTGGTGCAAAGAGCTGCAGGAATTGCTCCCAACTCGAGCTAAGACTCTTTTGGGCAAGCAAACAGCCAACTTTCGGCGCGAATCAGACATTGTCCTAAAGGCGTTTCCCGACCTGACTAGGGATGAATACTTGTACTCGTGGGTGCTCGTCAATACCCGAACTTTTTACAATAGCATGCCCAAGATGAAGACGTATGCTCAGGGAGATCGCCTAGTCTGCATGCCTGCAGCGGATCTCTTCAACCACGCTGACAAAGGTTGCCAACTTTCCTACACAGCCATGGGCTTCAATATCGTCGCAGACAGGGTTTATAACGAGGGCGAGGAAGTTTTTCTTTCATACGGGGCTCACTCGAATGACTTTCTCTTGACCGAGTACGGCTTCATTCTCGAGACAAATCGGTGGGACGATGTATACTTGGACGATGTCATCACCCCCCGGCTCAACAAGCAGCAACGCGCCGACCTTGAAGCGGTGGGCTTCTGGGGGCGCTATACGCTGGACGAACAGACTCTGGGCTGTCACCGAACCCAAGTGGCGTTGCGGATGCTGTGCTGCACACCGCGGCAGTGGCAAAGGTTCTTTGACGCCGAGGACGACGGGACCTTTTCGCAAGTCGAAGTGGACCATCTGCTCTCGGAAGCGCTGCGGGAATACCTGACGATAATTGAGAGCACCTTGCAGAAGATTGATAAGCTGGAAGTGGGACTAGATGTCCAGCGCGAGTGGCTGCAGTCGAGGTGGCAGCAGATTGAGAGCATGGTACAAAAGACGATAGATAAGCTCGAATGAAGCAAATCAAAAGCCAATTGATATACAAATCCTGCGCGAATGACCTGATTACGACACGAAAAATGACGATTGTGTTAGAGTTGCAGCAAAGACGGGGAATGCTTGATTGACAGGCATTGGGGTGCAACGCTCCATCCCGACCCCAAGCCATTGGGTTGGGCGGCCAAGTGCTTTGCCGTGGGTACTTTTTAGGTAATGGTTGGGGAAATCCCTTGTAGTGGCGGTGGAAGGTGCATTGTCGCTGTTGCCAAGCGAGGTCCTCAACAGGTTCAAATATTGCCCAGCCGTCTCTTAATACAACTACCCAACTGAGACAATTCCCTCAGGCGTGTAGCCGAGCTCCTTGCAACAAGCCCAGGACAAGCTCACAAAATAGACTTTGGCGGTTTGCTCCAGCCGAACGGATCAACCGGACCCTGGGCCAGGGCAGCGCCGAGATTGGCATTGAGGACAAAAAAGACAGAGGTAACGCATATCTGGATTTTCAGGGTCGGGTGGCCAGGTACAAGACCGTGGTTCTAACTGGTTGTGGCTCTGCCGGCGTAGATCATGACATGACCATGCTGAAACTGCCGAGTGATCGTGGACTATCGGCGGTAGTTGCGGGCCTAGATTATGTCGAAGCGGTCTGCGTTATACGAGTGCGGGCAAGTCTGTGGGTCGGGATGGAGTAGCCCTGATCTCGATTGCAATTGCTCGCGCCCATGCTTTTGCTTTCAAGTCCGTCAGTATTGGGCGTATTTACCGAGCTGCTGACAGCGTGGATTTGCAATTCCCCCCCCCCGAGTCCTTCCTTGAGCGGGGTGGTCCTTTAGGAAAGTCATACGGCTGCGCGGTTGTTGCTGGAAAATCGCAAGAGCTAGGACGCCAACTCGTGCTTGCTCGGACAACAGCAGCAACGAGACACGAGCGTGCACCTTGATGCGGCGGCAACCGCGACAAATATCGCCAGGGCGGGCTCAGCGGCATGGCCCGGGGGCCGTCGGTGCGGCCAAAGACAAATTGTCGATTTACTTTGATCATCATACGAGCATGGCATTTTTGAGTTGACGACACCGGTCCAAGAGGCCAGTGCCCCCAGCGCTCGCGGCCAGGGGTTGTAGGATTGTGCTCTGCCAAGAAAACATAGACCTAAAAATGGGCATAGATCAACTGCTATGGCTGCGCATTAATGTGGCTCGCAGAAGCGAGTAAAAGTTGGCCGACTCGGCAAGGCTGCCAGTTAAATAGCAGAGAGGGCGCCCGGTTTGCAGGCGCAGCTATGTCCCAGTTCCAGCCCGCCCCTGCGATTCCGATTCCGAGCCAGCAGCAGCCCAAGCGCAGCAGCAGCAGCAGCGAGAGCACCGCTGCCGCCGTCGTCGTAGTTCACCATGGCGCCGAACGTGTCCATGGAGAGGGCCATCGTCATCACTTCGCGGGTGCCCAAGCGCGAGCGAGCGACCAAGACGGACGAGCAGATCAAGACCGAGGCCCGGCGGATGCTCAAGTTCCCCCTGGGCGAGCCCGAATGGGGCCAGTCCGGCCCGCAGTCGGACGGCGACGTGAGCAGCCTCTTTGCCCAGCTGACGCTGCAGGACATTCCGCTCCAGCAGCGAAGGGACATGGGCTGCCGGAGCCTGCTCGAGGTGCTGGCCCAGCGGGTCGATCCTAGCTCCGACTTCCAGGTCGTAGCCTTTACCGGGGCCTGCCAGGTGGCCATCGATCGCGGCTTCATTAGCCCGGCCAGATCGGCCAAAATTATGGAGCCACTCGGCGAGAAGGGGTCCCTGATACAGGTCAAACGGGCCGCTGCCGTGCGGTTCAGCATGGTCTCGGACCTGATGCACCACTACCGCGTTGTGGGCCTTCGCACCTACGAGCTTCTCATCCGCCGCGAGAGTCAGTACACACATATATAACCCTGGGCTCTTTTTTTCCGTCGAACCTCGGGCGTGTTGACTTTGGGACTAGAACGATGTCTCAACCTGGTTGGGAGCTTCTCCGTACACCACTTTGAGGCCTTAATGACGATGCTCAACAACCGAGACCATGACATCTACGTACCGGAAAGACAGTTTAATTCGACATACCTCCGCGTCCCCAACGTCGTCCACGCCCTCTTTGCCGGAATCTGCAGGCAAGTTTTCTTTCCGAGACTCCCAAGCGTTCGTCGGTGCTGACTCCGATAGTCGCCTGGATGTTGAGCTCACGTTCAAAATCAGCGACTGGCCCCTCTCCAAAAGCCAGACGCCGGATGAGATTGACCTGGTCTCCCTGGACGAGGCCTATGAGAGCACCAGGCAGATGGTGTGTACGGAGATTGTACCCTTAACTCCAACCCTGCGACAGGGAGGACTTGAAGGTTGTGGCGCATTGGGGCTGGGGCAGGGTTTATTTGGCTTTGCGGAGAAACAGGTACGGTCTCATTCCCTGTATCGGTCCCCTTCCTGCTAATGGTGCATCCCGCAGGCAGGTTTGATCACAATGGTGTCCCAGAGCCATGGAATGGAAATAACCGATTGGGCACCCAGCAATCAACCGCCCCGAGTCTTTTGCCTCCACTCGGCTTCGTATACACGAGCACCCAGCGGGTACCTGGGGCTCGCTATACTCTTGTGCAACCGTCTCGTGCAGATCAAAAGAGAGCCCCGTAGAGAAGAGGAGGACACAGATGATGAAGACGCAGGGGACGGAGACGGGAAAGGAGATGGGCGGGAAGCGGATAAAGGAGGTGACCAGGACGGAGGAACAGTGACGTGGAGCCCAAACAAAGTATTGTGTTTTCTAGAGCAGGGATTCAGGGCAAAGGATCAACGGAACGAAGTCTTCTTTCTCCTGACACTGGTCAAGGTACGACCATTCTGAGACGAGCATATCGTCGGGGCTCTCTGTTGTCAGCAACAAGAACCTTCTGCCTGACGGTAAATTGCGACAACGCTGCTGACACGATAATGCCGCACCCGAGGCATCTCGAGCACTTCAGCACCCCGCGTATGGCGATTGGTCAAAAATTCCTTTGATCATGATGGCTTACAGGCACTAGCTTCGGCCGAGTGCCAAGCTCCGGTTGACAGCGTGGAAAGCGTGGGGAAGGCGTGGGTTGTCCGCGGGAAGCAACCCGATTGTCTGGAGTTGTCTCCTCCTCCAGCCTCCAAGCAGGCTTCCCCCCCAAGTTGAACCTTGGAGACATGAGACATGTCCCGGAACGCAAGCCAGAGGATGCCAGGAAAGAGAACTGATCATGGGCCGGGGCCGAGTTGGCGTCAACCGAACGATGTTGACGGGGACTGGCGAGAAACACGGACCAGAGCTAAATTCGATGGACATTGTTACAGACATCCGGCGCAGGGGCCGGTACCCGAACAGACTAACGAGCAGTAGCTTGCATTTCCCCACTAGATTGAGTACAGAGCAAAAAAGATGATTTATGACGCCGGCGAGGTGTGACGATATTCTAGACTAGCGACCAGGATTGTCCCAAATTCCCCACCCCCATCCACCCCCCTGGCTCCTTGGTAGTGTTTCGCCTGACCAGCATCTATGCCCAATCATGTTGTAAAAGAGCTGTACACATTCCATGTCTATGGCGGTGCTGCCGGTGGAGGGCTGGGGGGTTGATCAGTAGCCACCAGATCATTTCCCGTATGAGTTGAAGCCGGCAGCGCCACGGCTAGGGCTGGCCCACGACAAGACCATTCTGCCAACCGGACCTCTGCTGATCTCAAGGGACAAGATAATCTAGAGCGCATCGTGTGTCCTGAATCAGCAACGAGGCAGACCGTGGCGCTGATCACACGTCATTTCAAAGGATGCCCGAGTGAACGGAATGTGTCAACAGCAACTCACGATTTATATATAAGTTGCAAACCTGGCAGCGTGCTAACTTTGTAAATCACCCCTCGAGGAGAAGGACAAAGCCATTCCACCATACCCAGATTTTTTATCAATTTTTTAACCCTTCCCCACAATGTGCATTCCTCTCAAGTACGGAGTCTCCAATACGGACGGGGACACGGCGGGCCAGACAAAGGACTTTCAGCCACGACCAGTCATGCAAGAGGCCATCGACGCAAACGGCAACGTCAAGATTAACAGCACCAGACCCGATCGCAGGCCGCGCACCAACCGCGTGCCCGGTGCGTGGCTGGGCATTGCGGCGCCTGCAGCGACTGCCGGGGGTGCGTAGCATCAACAAGCAGGGCAAACCCGTCCGGCACGTTATTCCCGAGACGAAACCCACTTTCACTTTCAGTATCGACCGACTCGGCCTCTCGTTCCAAGGGTGCTGCTGCTCCGTTGTACATGGAAGCGGCTCAATCAATGGCTTGCTCTTGGTTTGCTACTAAACATGTAATGAGGGGCTTCCACCCCCTTGGTAATGATCCTTTCAAAGATATTAAAGAAAGATGTTTCCATATATGCCATTGTCTCTTTTTGTTTCAATTTTATTTGGTTCAATGGCTCTGTCAGGGGGGGTAGATGCGTGGGTGGTGCGTCGTGGTGATTTTGTGTGTGTGGGCGTAAGGATGAGTCCAATGCGGTCAGTTGCTTGTTCCAAAAGAAATTATGACCAGCCCGTAATTGGGTCTGGACTTTCTAGCCGCCTGCACAAGCTGAGCCATTCATTTCTTTTTTCTTTTCTCGCACAATGGCCGGGAGAAACCAGTCTCGATTGCAAGCTGACAGGGGGCCGGAAATTGCCCTGCTATCTCTCTCGTTCACCAACTCGTCGCATGAACATGGTTGTATCCACCTTGAACAATGTCGTCAATGATATCGGAGAATCCATCATATCAACCACCCAAACTAACAGCTTTCCAACCAGACTCTTGCCAAGGTCCATTCTCAAGTGCATGCCATCAAATGAAATCGGATCTGCATGGCTGTAAGCCTTCTTCACCGCTCCCCCCTAGCGTGTCGTCCAAAGCAGCCACACGGCAGGAACTCTCCCGCCATATGCGCCAAGTATGTACTCATCAAGGGCGGGCTCCCGGGTGGAAGATTGCATGGCCCTGTAAAAACTATTGCTACGTCAAATTTCTTAATCTGACAGAGGGGGGGAAGCCTCGAACATGCATTTACCCGTGGTAGACACGTTGTCTCCTTTCCAATCTCATATTGATGCGGATACGCCAAAGATGCACAAACAACACGACGGTATGCTTTTGTTGGACTCAGAGATGAACCAGTCGCTCGACGAAACTGCAATTTGATTGGGTTGGTCTAAAGCAAAATAGATATTCATGATGATCGGTGTGAGTTTGGGATTGCACTCGATCTTGATCGCAACATGCGATACTAGGGATAACCATTCATTATTAAATACAAATGCCGTTTTAGCCTAAGTTAATTGATTATATATCGTTCAAGCTTTTATTTTCAATATTACAATTATAAGAAAAAACAACCAAAATTTAATAAACTGGTTTACAGGCTGGTATACGTGTCGGCCACAGTCAAACAGCACGTGATCATATTCTCTTGACCTTTTCAGCAGGACCATCCAACAACTTGCCGTGTTTGAAACCGCCGGGCAGCGATAGCACCTCTCTGCTGATTATTTATTAGTCACGCCTGCCTCACTTCCGAATCTGCCGGTTCATCCTCCATGATAAGTCCAACTTCCAACCTTCTACCGTGCGAGCACAGTTTTGCACTTGCTGGCGTGAGTGTTTATGGTCCTCTGCCATTCATCAATCCTGAGAAACCAAAGGAAATCGATCGACATATCATCGGCTCTACACTCAATGGCATGACAGCGAAAGGTAGCAAAGTGTGCGAACTTGTTCAGCCGTTGGTCGGTGACAGAAGATAACTGAAGCCATTCAACGACAAGCTTCCTGCGGCTATGATGACGCAAAAGGAACCCAAGATTCTCCAGTACAATTGGAATTGTGCAATCCTGGAACCCAGACTATGATTATACTCTTAGCCCCAGAGTACAATTATATTCCAAGTGCTGCTTGCATGTGTTAGCGGCAAGCTAAGTGCAGCTCCGGGTATGCTTGACGTTATCGTTGCTTCAGGCGGTTAGCAAGACTCTTATTCAGGAAGGAGACACCGTTTTCTTTTGATAGATGTCCTCGAGGTATTTTATCCAGCCCTGGGGTCCATCTTGAAACTAACGCAGTGATTGTAGATGTGTAAATCTTCCACATCGGAACCGAAAGAATTCCAAATGGCGAGGTCGAAACAGCAGGAGAACCGGTTTTTTTTTTCGGTTGCTGCCCATACTGACACAATGAAAGAAGCTGTTCCGTTAGCGTATTCGAGCTTGGAGAGATTCCAGTTCGAATGTATTACAAACAGAACATTGCCTCACGGTCCGGACCTCTTCCAGCCAGTTAGCTATGAGCCATCAAGTTGTGCAAACCCTACAGTGCTCTTTACGGTCGAGCCGTTCTCCAGTATTTCTCAAATCGAGTTGTCATCAGTCGAGACGCATGGAAAGTGCTCGCAGAAACTGTTCCCTTTTTTCCAAACAAGAAAAGAAATCAGTTCGCCATTTACAAGCAACAGCAAGCTGATGATGGCCATAGTCAGCAGCACACCCCTGCTCAATGGCTCCATGAACATTTGGCCAAAATGAGTCGCGAGCTTTTGCCCCACATCTTCGGGTTCTTCCAGAGACTCCAAGTTTTTAGTCAAGAGTGTCGTTTTTGACACCGTCACTACCAACACCACCAAGATGGACTGAAATCTCGATACCTTTTCGCCTCGCAATTGAGACAAGGCTTGATCCTACTACAATCTTAAGTTGTGAAGCATGTGCCAAAAACGCACAGCTTGGCACACTATATTCCCTTCTAGTCATCTTCAAATACAAAATAAAGACTACCTCAGCAGTGCGGCCAAACTCAACAGCACCACTCTCTGACCAGTCTACCAAATTAGTTGTGCAATCGATATTCACAGGTCCGGAACATTAGTCCTCCACGACCAACATCAACGCCTATACGCCAGACCAGGCTAGCAGGTCCAAAAAAAAAAAGACATGAAACACCACAAAACGCTTTGTTTACGCCGGATCCTACCCTTACATGCCTTGAATTCTATGATACACTGGAGCTGAATTCCCAATACTCACAGCCCCTCGAATGAATGCCCTTTGACCGTCGCCATGTCTTGAACAACCGAGTCAACAGAGAAAAAATTATGGCCCCGACTTCCAGCAAGAGATAACCCCCATCCCGTCAAGTATCACGTTCCAAAAAAAAGAGAAAGAGAAAAAAAAGACCCAACCAAGTGTCAAGTGCAGCCAGCCTCCAGACACGTTTCCCAGTCCATGGGCCTTTACACCTCCCGCATCCTATTTCCACCATGGGACACGGCGACTGCCAATGTCCTACTCTGGACGTGGTCGCTTGGTGCCGTGAGGGTTGCCCCAGTCGCCGCCACCGCCGCCGCCCTGGTTCTGGCCCTGGAACCCGAAGCCGGGGTTGAAGTTGGGCGCCATGCCTTGGAAGCCTGAGTGAGCATCGTTAGTATGAGGTTGCATGCAAGCTTGTACAGCTCAACCAGAGCGGAGAAGCAACAAAAGAAGACTTACCAGGCATTCCGTTTGGTCCCATCATTCCCATACCCATGTTTCCTGGCATTCCCATGGGATTCATGCCACCCATGGGGTTCATGCCCATCATGCCACCACCGCGACCGCGCATGCCGCCTGGGCCGCCGCGCATCCCTCCACCCATACCGCCGCCCATCATGCCTCCTCGGTTGAAGCCAAAGTTGCCGCCTCCGCCGCCGCCGCCGCCCATGGGGCCGTTGAAGTTGCCACCCATGTTATTATTGAAACCCATGTTGTTGTTATTATTAAAGTTGCGATTGAAGCCGCCCTGGTTCATGCCGCCCCGGTTGTATCCTCCGCGTCCTCGGAAGCCGCCGCCGCCGCCGCTAAAGTTGCCGCCGCCACCAACGGCGTTGTTACCACGGTCGTATGACCCGGGAGTTGGCCGGTTCTGGTCCTTTCCTCGGGCTGGCGCGTCTTTGGGAAGTGTCTTGAAGGGGTTGAGAGATGGGTTCCAGTATGACAGAGTCACCTTCTTCTGGCCAGACTGGGCTTCGTTCAATATGTCCTCAACACAGCGCTTCACGGCCGTGGCTGCTTGTAGAGAATAAAACTCGACATATGCCTGTCTACAAGTGGTGTTAGCAGGAGCTTTCAGGCAAGTGAGAAATGCGTCGAGCGTAGTGGCCTCACCCTTTGCTCTTTCCATTAACTTTGTGTTCGCTAAACGTTATATCCTTCAACTCGTCTTCGCACTCGGCTTGCCGAGCCCAGCCTCGGATATCGTCGTCGGTGGTCCACCAGCTCAGCTCGGAAAACATGACGGAAGTGGTGGCATGGGAGTCGACCGGTCGGTCATCCTCTTCCGCCTTAATCTTGCCGTCGCGGTGGGAGGGAGCGCCTTCGTCATGAGCGTGGCCATCGTCATGTCTTTGCTCATCCATGTACTCGTCATTATGATGGGCGTGATGGTGGTTGTGGTTATCCTGTCGTGGCTCGTCTCGATAGTCATGTCGGTCGTCGCGTGGGCCGTCGTGATGATGATCATTCGGGGCATCGCCGTAGAAATCGATTTCAAAATCGTCCTGTGCCATGATGATGGGGGTAGTGAGGCGCGAGGCTTGATCAATGGTTGGGTAAAGAGGAAGGGAAAGCGACAAGGGGTTGGCCCAATATTGGTATTAGTTTGCGAGATACAGCAGTCGTCTTCTGGGTTTTGCATTCTATCAGCCACTCATGACTCCATCGACAACAGGTCCCAAGCTGCAGCACCAGAGGGCAGAAACAACAACGACGATAACAGGAAGATTGCATATACGTACACTCCTTGCGAACAAGACTGAGAATAAACAGACAGGTATGTGTATGTCTCTCAACACCAACACAAGCTCAAACTCGCGATATTCAATCCCGAGGACGAAGCTCTGTGCTTGCAATCCTCAAAACGCCCAGCTACTTTGGTCTACCCGACACAGGTTCGAACACGCAGGCGAGGCCTCGGATGGGCTGATCCCAGTGCACAGTCACCACAGACCTGGTGAAGCCAGAATCACTCCCACTCGACAAGCGCAGCCTCGTTAGTCAGTCAGGTCAGATTGTCGTCGCAATCTTATCAGGATGCGCGAGGAGACGGCGAGGCGAACGAGTCGGGTCGGGTCGGGGGGAAGATCGTAAGCAGCGGACGGGCGCACGTCGAGAGAATGGAGCCGAATCAATCGCGCAAGGTGGTCAAAGAAATTCACCGGTGGTCGCGGGTGATACGGAGCTTGGTGGTTGTGCCTGAAATGCAATGCAGCTGCTGCACCTAAGCCGGCGATGATGGAGCTTCCCCGGACGGGCAAAAAAAAAGAAGAAGAGTAGGAATAATAATAGAATAACCCAGGACCCAGGAACCCGGACCAGTTGATGACACCGGCACGTAAAAGTTAAGGCAGTCTGTCTTGAACAAGGTCGGGTTTGGCTCTGCTGGGGGGGAGGTTAGAAGCGACAAGAACCAGAGCACAAATGAACAAAGGGACGGGGTTGGGAAGAGGAAAACGCAAACGCAAGCCGACGTGGAAAGGTGGAGGTTGCAGAATTGCTCTGGCCCAGGACAAGGCACTGCCGCGGCAGCTTGGTGGTGGTTCTGGACCTGGCGTTTTGGTTTTTTTTTTGGCCTTTGGCCCTTGGGAGCAGCCTCCGGAGCACCAGACGCCAGCGCGCGACCCCCTGTAGCTTTAGGGGACCGGACCAGCAAGCAGCAGACCCGGCCAGCCAAGGTTTACCGTCCGAAAACTGGGTTTTCCTGGCTCCCAAGGACGGGGACGGGGGACGGGGAGCTAGCCAGGCTGCTTGGGCCTGCCTGCTTCTCCCGCGCGTCCTGGTCGGTTGGAGCCTTGGGATCGCCTGACGCACGGGCCACGCCCGTCAGGTACGGAGTACTCGGCCTGACTACCAAGACGACCCAAAGCTCGCCTGCCGTGCTTGCTTGCTCCATGGGAGCCCCATGCTCCTGCTGTGCGTGCGTGCTGCGCGCGTGTTGGTGGCACGGGTACGTACCCCCCCGTTCTCCTTCCCCCTTCCTTCTTTCTCCATCATCTGCGCGTAGCTGGTTCGGGAAGCCCAGAGAAAGAAAGATGTGGGGAAATCCTTTTCTGCGGCTGCTGTGGCTAGTTTGGCTGTGGCGCCATCTCCCACCCACGGAACAACCACGGTCCGACCGTGCTGGCCTCTCTGTTGCGGAAATGTGGCCTCCCAATTGGAATTGCTAGCTTAGTTAACACGTCGCATGGGAGTGAAGCTGTCCTGCCATTAGTAGCGCCTGTACTTCCCCCTTTGCGATCCTTTCTCTCTTTTTTCCCACAACCCACGACACACACACGCGACAACACACCGACCCAACTCCTTGCCCGCTTCCACTCATTTTCCGCCGCATCAATCCTTTACTTTCAACATGTCGGACCAGGTTCAGGAGCTTCTCGAGATCCCCTCCGAGTTCGCCCGCGATGGCGTCCAGTTCGTGCGCCGCTGCACCAAGCGTATGTCATGATGCCCTCTCTTTTTTTGCGGTGCACGTGTTGCCCAATTTCTCGCAACTCTTCAGCTAACGCGCGCCTCTCTCTCAACAGCTGACCAGAAGGAGTTTCTGCGTCTGTGCCAGGCCGTCGGTGTTGGCTTCCTCATCATGGGAGCTGTCGGCTACATTGTCAAGCTGAGTACGTTGCGCTCGCCACCCAAGTCTTCCTTGGTCTTGCCCACCATGTTTTCACTGGCTAACCCGACGCACCAACAGTTCACCTTCCCCTTAACCGTGTTCTCGTCTCCTAAATTGGTTCGCGGACCGAAAACACACACACATTCTCCACAAAACGCCAAGCGGGAGGGGACCACCGCTTGGCTGCGAGGTGGTTTTATTTTACCTGCGGCCTCCTCGCCTAATAGCGTCGCAAAGACTATTTCGATGGGATGGGTATTCACACTTTTTGTCGAGTGTAGCACACAACTGGGGCGGAGTTTTACGGATCATGGTGGAAACGCGCGCGCGAACTTGTTATTGCATTGGGGAAATCTTGAAGCAGCTCAGATCGCACTCTCGGAGAAGGTGGGCGCAAAGAATGAGGATGAGATGGGTTATATGCACCCATCAGGGCACTCAAAAACACGTCATCATTTGTTTTGCGGAGAGCATCGCCCATCTCAACCGACGAGGTGAGATGAGGCGATTGGTAATGTACAAATATCCGACAATTTCAATTTTTTTTCTCTGCAGTGTCAACTCAGCTACGGCATAAACTTTGACTGTGTAAATTGCTCATCCTCCTGCATCACGTCGTTGAAGCTGCGTCCCATTGGCGGCTCTGCTTCGTCATCTCCCGATTCGTTAAAGGAGTGCAGTGAGCAGGTTCCCCGAGCCATGTTGTATCCGTTCCATGCAGACGCTGTTCCTCTGGTTAGCCTACAAGCCACGCTCGCAATATCAGCATGCTTCAACTCACCAACGAGCATTGGGGCATTCGGGTGCCAGCTGGCATCTCGAACGCAGGTTCGCCAGGCGGGGGCGTCATCGTGATGATAGAAGAAGCGGGATCGACCATCCAGCGGCCGGGTATCCGCAGTCGCCTTCTTCACATCTACAACCCCTGCAAGGGTGGCATCCATGTTCCAAATGTACACCTTTCCGTCCGTGCTGCCAGAGTACACGTATCGCGAGTTGGTGGCATTTGGTGGCGAAAAGTGGCAGCGAATGAGTGTCCGGAGCACCTGGTGGCCTCGGAATGTCACCAGAGAATTGTCGTGAGGATGAGGGTCCCAGTTCTCCTCATCGTATGTACCGCCGCGGTAGTCAAAGTCGTTGAGTCGTGTATGCCGCGTCGGGTCAAGGTCGAGGAATCGATTCGTCGACATGGCCATGCGGATATCCCACAGCTTCATGCTCTGATCCTTTCCGTTGCTGAGAATGTACCGGCCGTCGCCTTTGCTGTCAATATACGTCAGTCCTTCAACATGGCCGACAAATGCTCCCGCCTCCCTTCGGTCACCCATGCTTCGACGGTCCCAGACTTTGATGGTTGTGTCATCGGATCCTGAGTAGAGAATGTGTGGGGACATCTTGTCGGCGAAACAGACTGCATTTACATCGTCTTCGTGGCCCTCAATGTGGTGCAGCACTGTTCGCGACTCAATGTCATAGACGACGATGGAAGCCACGCTTGTTCCCGCAACAATCTCCCTTCCATCTCCCGAAAACCTGGTCGACCAGATGCCAAATGAGGACCGTCGAAGAAACCCTCGTCTTACTCCATCGTCAAGGTCCAGAAGATATGGGTCTCCCTCGTCGTTTGGATCCGTTGGGGCTATTGAAACCATGGGCTGAATGGATGTGTATGCAAGCCATTTATTGTCGGGGCTCAGCGTTGCATCTGTGAGAGTCCACTGTCCCCAGGGGTAGCTGACAGTCTTGTAATGCCTCCACCTGTAGGGGTTTGAAGTGTCGTACATTCGAACCTTGAAGTCCTGGGAGCAAGCAAAGAAGAAGTTTCCGTCGTCTGAATATTGGCCCGAGTAAACAGGATCATCAAAGTGGATGATTTGCTCCGCCCGGCTACGAGGGAGCAGACTCTTTGCCAAGGGGTCAGTATGAACAACATTGATCATTATGCCGTGCGTACCTGGGTCATTAAGTCGCCGTTTCTTTTTCTGTCCTCTCTGTTTCCAATACCCAGCTCGCGATCTAGCATGCGTTGGGCCAGATGCTTTTTTGCGCCAATGTCGTAGTCGTTGGCGCCAAAAACCCCAGATCTCATTAATTTGGTGCCTTCCTCACTGGGCACTTTTGGAAACCTATTCGGATCCTTCGGTGTTGCTCTTCTCTCCATGGACCATCGGTTCAGAAACTCGACGTCACTTTCGGGGTCGTCCTGGAATAAAACGTTGGTGAGATTCGGGTTGCGCATTAAAGCAAGAAGTTGCCCTCTGGTGAGAACACCTGTTCTCGTTCCAGCTGTCGGTAGATGTTAGCACCAGAGTACATGTTGACGTCCAAGTGAGCGACAGTGAATACCTCTGATTAATTGTAAAATCCGTTGGGGATTAACACCTTCGGGTGCGTTGCCGTCCTCCTCCTCCTCATCATCATCATCATCATCACCTTCGCCATCATCCTCTTCCTCATCCTGATCCTCAGTCTCAAGGACCACTTCAAAGCGGAGGCCATTATCATCAGCATCTATCAAACGTTATTAAATCAAAGTCGAAACGGGCGCCAAGCCGAGTATTACTTACCGTAAAAGTCATCAACATCGTCATCGTCGACCTCGTCATGCGAATCTGGCGGGAGGAAATCGGGATCATACTCATCGCCATCGGAATCTGGACTTAGACCCCCGCGGGGTCCCCCATCACCGTGGCCATGTCCCTGTGGTTGTGAAGAAGCCGATGACATAATTATAGTAGTGATTTCGGATAGCGAAACTGGGTGGTGGTGAGAATACGGTGGGCGGAACACTCGGCCGTATGCCGATGCTTGCTAAGCGAGGTCCGGCAGCGTGAGGGGGTAGCTGTCAGGACGAGCGTCTGAGGGAGGATCTGGCAAGACTAGGCGATAGGGCTACAGTAAGAATAGTAAAAATTGTGTGATAAATTACTGAATGCTAGTATTTTTGGGATGAAATAACACTATTGCAAGGAATGAGCAGTTGATAAGATGTACCGAGGAATGGAGGTGAATGAAGCTACCTGGGGGGAGCTCTGACGACATGCGGAGATAAGATAAGACGCGCCGCCGCAGACCTACCCTATAGTATATCTCGCCACACGGAGTTAAGCGATGGCACCGGATCTTGCGTAGCTTTATCTTGCTTCTTCACATCAAATATGCGCTAATTGAAGCCTTGAAGTGTTTTTAGTCTAATAAATAAGATATTATTGCTTCAAATTGGAAACAACTTAAACGTGATAAATATATGCAGATATCACGACTTCGGTTGCTTGCTGCACGTCCATTTAAATTGGACCGCGTGTAAACAAATGATCTAGTCCAAAGAGCAAAAGGAGAAATGTATTAGTAGAACTTACAATTTGTTTTTAACTTTCAAGAACCAAGCAATCTTCACCACCAAAACTCGGCATACTTATTGGCTGGCAACTGTGGCTTGTTGATTCTGGCTGCTCACATCATGAATGCACGTCCCTCTCAATCAACAGGATGGAGGCCAGGGCACATTTTTACGATGGCGCTCAAGTAAAAACGGCGGCGAGATGTTCAAGAGATGAATTTAATACGGAGGCGGGAAGCCTTGAAATACCCTTGTATTCGCTAATGATATGCATAGATGTCATGACCAAAACGAGCATTCCGCTCATGAAATAAGCTGGGGTGTCTTGGACCCACGTGCCCTCATGTACAGTTCTTGTAACGGTACAAACACGGCGCTGTGGACAGTCACCAACCCCCCAAGAGATGAGAAGAGAAAGAAGAACAGGGGGTACTTTTCATGATTGAAAGAAAGTCCAAAAAAAGGGGGATTGAAGGAGTGTCATGATGGGGAACCATTGCCGCCTCATCCAAGTACAGAACATATCCTGTTTCATAAACC
The DNA here is from genome assembly GCA_002179835.1 of Calonectria leucothoes. Lineage (NCBI taxonomy): Eukaryota > Fungi > Ascomycota > Sordariomycetes > Hypocreales > Nectriaceae > Calonectria > Calonectria leucothoes. The sequence continues at coordinate 31,813 of NAJI01000513.1, forward strand.
CAACAGAAATCCACCAAGATCCTCCGAATATTGCTAAGAAGCAAAGAAGTGCTCTGGGGAACGAGAGAGATAGACACCAGACCATGATCCAAACCCAAGCGACGTATCAGTGCTTGCCGCATTCTCAAGACCTCTTGCTAGGGGAGAGGAGGGGGGGGGGGGGGGGGAAGAGAACTTTAAGATCATCTCCCCTGATGAAATCGCTCGGATGGCCGTGGAGGCGGCAGGAGGCGATCTTGGCGAGGATAGTTGGGGGTTGGCGGAGGAGGGGGGTTATGAAATGCCTCGTACGGGCGCGTCCACGGCATTATTCTAGACTCTGGTCGGTGTTGGGGACAGAATCTGAAGTCAATCTCAAGGTTTTCGGACTGCGGAAGACAGTTTTGAATGGGACCCGAGAACTCATTGGCGTACGGCGGGTAGCCATCAATTGCAGTCACTTCCGGGGAGGAAGTTTGGTCTGTATCTCTGAGAGAGACATGGCCATGAGGGCTTGAGTCCAGAGGGTATGTGTGCAGGAGGGACGTCTCTGGTGGCAGTGATGCAATGTGAATGAATTGGGGATTCACAATGTTTGACAGGTAAGGGTCCCTGACGGCAAACATGACGTTTCCATACATGTCTACTCTCCGAACGAGTCCCAAAGCGGAGTAATCTCTTGTCATGACGGGAGGAATGACATGCGTGCGTGGCGTTGGATGAATACTATCCAGCTGATGCCGGATAGTTGTTGGTAGACGGGGTCTAATGTTCCTGGCTGGTGATCTTTTGACCACACGATTTGTCTGTTGACCTCTAGCCTGCTGGCCCCGTCCAGGGGTTCGACCCTGTACTCGAGTTAACCACATGTCGAGATATGGAGACGGGGGCTGTTAGGGAGATGGGAGTTTACACACCTGGTTGGACGAAAGAACCATCATTTTTCAGGTTGATAACAAGGGACCGTGGGTCGTAGTGAGAGAGGGAGAGAGTATGGGTCTCCAGCACAGAATGGATAAAGAGGAAGAGTGAAGAAGGGTTGAGAGGGGATGGGTTGAAGCGGAGGGCAGCTTCATTTGTGGTGCGGACGGAGCCTACTTACATCAGAGGGGCAAGGATACCCGTTTGCAGAGCGACACCGGGCCGCGGCCAGCTTCGGCGCTGGAGATGCTTGGGGCAACAATTCTACATGAGAAGTGATAAGGCACCTCGTATGATTCCCGGCGGCCAGTTGCAGAGCAAACTACTGACACTCGGTTCATTCGCTGGCATTTCTGGCCACGAACTGCTGTGCAACCAATGTCAGCACGCAAGCAGCTTCTGATTGGAGTCGAGCCGGCTGCCATGGGCCCTTGGCTTGAGCGGCTAGGCAAGCTGGACCGATCTGGAATCCTGGTAACCTCGTCCATGTAGCATTTAGAGTGACGTGCAACAGGTGCCCCGCAGAGCCGAGGGCGTTTGTCTGGGTTCCTCCCGCAGATGGGGTGCAACTTGCAGACAAGTTCTCGAATTCGCTCGTCCCATCTGCAGCTGCCACTGCAAACACTACCCCCTGTAACACGATGAAGGCTGTTGCCGAGCACGTATTTACATATACACGCACACCTTCTGCACTGTCCCGATCCCAAGCATGTCGACGGCAACGTGCTGGTACTTTTGGTCCAGGACGGGAGGAGGCAAGTGCCGCCATTTCCTTTTTCCCCTTCCCGGCCCGTGTTGATATGGGCACATGGGAGGTGTGATGTCTCGGAATTTGCAAACGAGAGCCATGCAACCAGCCGGCCAGTGGGCAAGGGTGTAGATATTATATCAGTGTCACGGGGGGATGACTAGGTGTAGTTTTTTTTCGGACATGGCCAGGATTCAGAGAAGTGACAGAAATCAAGGCTAGTGGCGTCGCCCGGGTTGAAACCAGGCCCGACTGTCACGGGTCGCTCCTGATTCCCCCCTCCTTCTCGACTGAGAGATTGAAAGTAGCGGTGGGGGGCGGAGGGGGGGTGGAAGTAATACGACGGAAATTTGAACAAGATCCACGACCTGGTGGAAGGAGTATGGTGTCTTGAAATGGAATCACACGGCATGCGACGACATGGTGGGTGAGTGGCAGGGGGAGAGAGGACCCAACCCTTGTCTATTCCTGCAACACAGACGGATAACCCGTTTGCTGCGCAGTACAGTACTTGTCAGAATTTAAATCAAACCTTGAACCATGCAAGTGACGTGAACCGGTAAGAAGGTGCATGCCTAGTCTCAGCAGCTCGCTGGCCGACTCTGCTGCTGCATGATGGTGCTGGGGGTGGCCGCAGATGCCGGCGAGAAAAAAAGAAATAAGAGAACACGCACGGGGAGGGATTTGTCAAGATTGTCGAGCGAGCTTCTTACCAGGTTTGTTTGGGAGGAGGAATTGGGCAGTGTTGCACTGCAGAGCTAGATCGTGGTGAGGGATGATAGAGAGAGGCACACACACACACAGGCAGCTTGTGGAGGAGTCAAATCACGTTTGACCGACCGCGGTATGCAAACTACAAGGCGTAACTGAGCCAGTTCTGATCCGTATGGACTTGGTGCATCTAGTTTGATCTTCAGCTCAAAACCCAAAGACTAGAACCTGGAAATCATGCAGCCCAGAGTTCAAACTTGGGGGGCTCCAAGCTGGCTAAGATCGGTGCCGACGTTGAAGGTGGGTAGGGTAGGTGGGGTCGATCGTTTGGCACATTCTGTAGCATTTTGCGTCTCAGACTTCCCGAACCCGTTGGCTGGCTTCTTTTAACTCTTGGTCTACCTTAAATTTTAAACGGGATTTTCTTTTTTATTATGACGACGACGGAAAGTTTGTCCTGCACATCCAACCGCTCCCGAGGTGGGAGCGACCGCACGCCTTGATTTCAATATGTGTCACTTGAACACATCGATCGATTCGTGGAAGATTTCTAAAAAGCCTTGAACCAGCCGCATGCTTAAATACGTCTAAAAAAACGTGGAAAAAAATAACCAAATAAAGGCTATGAGCATAGATGACGTACGCATATGATATGTGATGATGATTTCGTTGGGTTGTAATATTATTTAGCTGTTGAGATCAACAGAAAGGCCAATGTTCAGCCATGAGTGGATAGGCAAGCTATAAGCTAATGATCAATAATTAAAACCAACTATATCAATTAACCTAATCCATGAAGAATGCTATTTTTCTTTTTCTACCCTGCCAACTTTTCTTACGTGAGTATCATGGGAGGCGCCGCTGAGAGGCAGCCGCAGCGTGGGCGAAAAAGGTATGGGCTGGTCAGCCACAGCCACAGCGGTTGACGCCACAAAGCGACTGAGCCTCTTTGCGGCGTCGATCTTTGGGAAGAGTGGGAAGGGGTATGTCTCGATTGAGTTGTTGCGGCTGGGGCCCCCTTAATCATTTTTCCCCCCTCTCCCAGCTGTTCGTAAAAAGGGCCGCGCATTGAAGGGAGGAGTTGGTTGGTCTTAGATTGTGGTAATTGGCCGCGTGCTTCTGGAATAGTTTAAATAGCCCCCGTCATTTATTTTTAATTAACTAATCATTCCATACGTCTTCCCTAATATGGGGAGTTCGGAGATCTCCACGAATAGGTCGGCAGATGGGTGGAGGACAAGTGGACTACAGCCCCTAAAAATAATCCACCTCCTTCAGAGGCCAATCCCAAGCGACCCAATCTCATCCTCCATCCCTCTTTCTCATCCCGTCTCGCCTTGTCTCGACTTGTCCTGGCGTCGTAAGCCAACACGTTTCGTGTCGTCGAGCACCGCGCTTTGTTCGCCTTTAATTCCTTCTTCCTCATCTCCCTTGTATTATTTGCACTGTGCATTACTTTCCGACAGCCACGGCCCCCCAGCGCGGCCCTTGCACGACTCGTCATCCACTACACTATAATATCTGCCAGATCTTCTCTCCAGCGCACGCGCGATCGCTTCTCGAGCTTCCGCACCCATTCGATCCTTCGTCTCGCGGCCGCGACCGCAGCTAGCAGCTTGTTGCAGCTTGCCGACCCTCCCTCTTCATCGTCCGCAACGCTTCTCTCCGCCCGCAGATCCAAGCCGCCATCATGAAGATTCAGTCTCTTCACTCGTCCTTGCTTCTGCTCCTCCTCCCCGCTCTCGCGAACGGCGTCTCTGGCTACTCCCAGGACTCACCACCCATCCCCGCGGCTGCTCCCGACAATCTCGACACACTCTTCCCCCCAAACGGCAACAAGCGCCAGGGAGTGCCCACCAAGGACGCGCCTGTTGACGGCAAAGATGGAAAACCCCATCTCGGACCCTTTGTCGACTCGGAGACCGTGACCGGGGGATCTGACGGCGGTCAGAAGAAGCTGCCCCCTCTCGAAGGTCGACCTGTTGATCCGACAATGGTCGACGGCAAGAAGATCCCCGAGACCAATGATGGCGTCATGTTTGACAAGAACCGCGACTACGCTGCTCAGGGGAAAACTGGCCTTGAGGGAGGCATGTCTGAAAAGTCAAAGGCTCGACAGGCGGAAGAGGATCGAACTGGCGAAAAGGCCGTCACCCAGCCTCCTTTGCCAAAGGAACAACCTCCTCTGTCTCACAGTGAGGAGCAAAAGATTCAAGCCGCCAACGGTGGCGCCGAAAAGGAGACGGCTGTGAGCGACGCTGACAAGGCGGACGCCAAGCCTTCTGATAAATCCACGACTACTGACTACACTGGCCTTGATGTAATGCTCCATCTTTTCGCATTCGAAATACCTGTTGATTGCTGACAACTTCTTAGAAGCCAATTGATCTCCCCGATAGAACCGGCGAGAAGGCGCCCCCTGTCCCCGATTCCGTCAACAAGAACCATCTCGATTTGCCAAAGGGCGGTTCTACAGGAAAGATTGTCAATGGCCACGAGGAGGAGGGCATCATCCAGCCATTCCACTCCTTCATTCTCTCCTTCACCATGATTATCTTCTCCGAGATTGGCGACAAGACTTTCCTGGTGGCTGCGCTCATGGCCATGAAACATGACCGGATGGTCGTTTTCACCGCTGCTGGTGGTGCCCTGGTTGTTATGACGGTGCTTTCAGCTGTCATGGGTCATGCCGTGCCAGTGTTGTTGTCCAAACGTCTCACCGGATTCCTCGCTTCCATCCTGTTCTTTGTATTTGGAGGCAAGCTGCTGAAGGAAGGTCTCGAAATGGATCCCAACGAAGGTGTTTCTGCTGAGATGCACGAAGTTGAGCAGGAGCTGGCTGAAAAGGAGAAGGAAATGGGACGTAAGCGAGGTGACTCGGTGGATGCCACGACACTCGAGATGGGCCTCAACAGCAGGAGGTCAAGGACGAGCAACAGACTTGTGTCCCCTCCCCGATCCCCTTCGCAGTCCCCCGTTCGAAGCAACTCCGACGCCTCAGGCTCGCTCTCCAGCGTCCTCCAGGGTGCCACCAATCTGTTCTCACTGCTTCTGAGCCCTGCTTGGGTCCAGACTTTCGTCATGACATTCCTTGGTGAGTGGGGAGACCGCAGCCAGATTGCCACCGTCGCAATGGCTGCCGGACAGGATTACTGGTGGGTGACGCTCGGCGCTACTGTTGGTCACCTTATTTGCACCAGCATTGCCGTCATTGGTGGTCGTGCCATCGCTGGCCGCGTCAGCTTGAGAATTGGTAAGTTTATCCAGTTGCCAGTCGTTGCTACGCATTGGCTAATAATTCTTTAGTTACTCTTGGTGGTGCCGGTTCATTCCTTTTCTTTGGCCTCATCTACCTTCTCGAATCCATCTACAGCTGAATGGCCATGTAAACAACGGTCCAACCTGACCACCCACCCGACAGCACCCCTTTCAATCAATGCGCAACGGCTCTCCCCATTTCTTGCGGGATCTTTTTGTTTTTAGAGCTGCCAAGAATAACCTTGTAATTGCAAACTTTCTACATGGCCGATCAACGACACATACAACTTTTATTATTGCTCAACGACAATGGCACTGGGGACTGGAGTTTGCGCGACCGAATGGCATCTTGATTTTGAGCCCACGCTTTGGAAAATTTTGGACTCTGGCGTACCCAGCCCGAGCTTTTATTTCATGGTGCTTCGCTCCAGGCACTATAGTTTTATATTTTGGATGGTGCTGGATGCCTGAGACCACATGCGTACGGATGACAACGGATAGAATAAAACCAACAAACAAATGGGAATGAAAGACAAAGGAAAAAAGTGAAAGTAATTTATTTTTTGAGAAAACACAGCTTGTATGAAAGCGGAGTGGTTTCAACGGCGTCGGAGAATTGGCAAGGTTCATTCATGTATGCGAAGATGAAACAGGTGGCGGCCATGGCTTTGTGTTATTGAGAAGGGATTGGGCCAGGCAGGTTCATAACAAACAGGCGGTAGAAGGCTGATTTGGGGTGGCGGATATCCCCTGTGTAATATGTACAAACGTTGAGCATGAATACTTGATTTCTATCAAATTGGCTGTATTGAGGTCAAATTTTGCCAGCTGTGAAGCACGGCTCGCCAAGGTTTTGACCATAATTCTTTGATGGTGATCCACTTTGAAGTAGGTTGTGGGAGTGGCAAAAATGGCACGTTTAACCTTTCCGTTCTTTTGTTCTGTGAACAGTGAACAAGTGCGAGACAAATTTTCTACAACGGCTATTTGTCAAAGGCCGATTTTCACATCAAATATGACCGTTTTCCTCGCATGCATCTTTGAGTTGTGGTTGATCCCTGGTGCAGTTGGGTTCAAACATCCAACCAACTAAACCAAGCAACAATTCCGTCCTCATCACTGCAACAATCTACCTTGAAAAATGAGCCTTACAACATTTCATCGTTTCCCTGATCTGTTGCCCGAGCTTCAAGATATGATATGGGAGGCTGCGGTTCGTCCAACAGGCGACAATTCAATCGGAATCCATAGCCTGAATATATACCCCGTTGATAGCCCGAATCAAAAGTATTCTGGCGAACACAACGTTCGGTATGTAGATGGAGGGAGCAGGAAGTATCCAACTGTTGGGTCTCTCGCAATTAAAACAGGCATGGTCAAGGTGGGACATGACGTCGCAATCACGGATACCGATGCCGATGACAAACTTAACCGGTCCGTCTACCTCTGGGACGCCGGTCTTTGGACGGCATGCAAGGGTTCTCGCAGAGCCATCATGCGGCATTTCGGTATGCTGCGTCATCAGATGAAGAAGAACCAAGGAGGAGAAGAAGAAATCCCAATTCATGAAGACGGCACAAAAGAAGGCAAAGAGCATCGTCCTGTTGTTGAGTGGCAGAGCGGAGAGAATCGCAACCTTGCCCTCGTTACCCGGGTTCCTGCGCTCGAAGATTCCCGGGGCGAAGGCTGGACCTTTGCATGCCACCCATTTCAGGACGCGTTCAAGCTGAGCCATCGCCTCGAAAGCCCCTACGACTCGCGATTGCCAAACTTTTCCGGCTGCGAGTCTTGTCCGGGAAAGGCCTTCATGAGCATGGACCCGCGCCTCGAAGCCCAGTCCAACAGGGTGAAGAATCTCATTGTCGAGTTTGACCCGGATTGGACCAGAAACCTGGATAGCTGGCCACGCATCCGGACGCGGAGTGCGCAGCTTACCGTCATGGGCGATGTGATGAGCTCAGGGGGCCGGCTTGGCTGCAGTTCCATCTTCTGGCTGATTGACCGGGGCGACTACCGCCACTGCGAGACGCCGCCTCGCATCGGATCCAAGGTGTTTTTCGACTGCGACGAGGAGTACGTCGAGATCGGCAGCAAGGATTACTCTGGCGAAGCCGGCTCGGCAGCCCACTTCATCCAAGTGCTCCATACCCTGTACAGACAGTTTTGGGGCAAGACGTTTCCCACCGAGGAACATTTCGGCGTCCTGAGGCCCAGAAAAATGATGCAGGCCTCGCAATAGCTCCGGGTTTCCGAACCTAGTGCCTAGACTGCTACTTTGGATTTGGCTGGTGTGGGTCAGGGTTGGTAGAGAGGTTGTGTTGATCTGGCCACATTTCTGACAGGTCACTAAAATGACGACGGAGGAAAAAAGAAAGAAGGAAAGAAAAAGAAGAAGAAGAAAAAAAGCTCGATTTTGAGATGGTTTGGCGTCATGTCAAAAGGAATTGATACCAGGTCATTCTATTTATAGCAGTCCGCGGGCGTGTTCTCGTAATTGTGTGATCGGCCGCTACGGTAGATCTACGTCGTATTGTCTTTAAGTGTAGATTGGCGCAGCGTATAAGCGACGGAAATTTACAAGAGCAGATGGAGGTGAGAATAGGACTCAGCGGAAAGCGGAGGAGGGAAGATTAACTAATATATATAGTGCAACAAAATTCCGGAGCGCTCGTATCTAGCTTAGCCTGCTCCTGGCCTCCATCTCTAGAAAGGCATCGCACTCGGCCTTGAGCATGGAAACCAACTCCTCGTCGGCCTGGCCCGCGACGGTCTGCTCCTCTCCGTCTTCCACGCCGAGGCACGCCAGCACGTCCCTTTCAATGGCGCGGATGGAGCCGTACTCGCTGCGCCAGCACTTTTGTATCACGCTGCCGAAGACGGGGTCCCCGGAGGTGTCGGGGAAGTTGCCCCTGAGGATGGCCTGGATCTGGTCGTAGTAGTCGTCAAAGTCGCACCAGGGCTCGGCCTCGAACTGGATGGTGTAGATGCAGGAGCCGACGGCGAACTGCTCGCTGATGTGGCTGGCGTGGGTGTAGACGAAGGCGTCCGAGGGCATGTAGAAGGGGGGCTCGCCGGCCTTGAGGCGCTCGCCGGCGCGGATGGCGCAGTCGAAGTCGCCGATGCGGATGTCGTCGCCCGCCGTGAGGAAGATGTTGGCCGGCCGCAGGTCGCCGTGGAAGAGGCCCAGGTGCTCGAGCCACGAGAGGGCGCTGGCGAGCTGCCTGATCCACCGGCTCTTGACGTCCTGCCCGATGGGCGCCCGCTCCAGCCGGTCCTCGAGCGTCGTGGCCAGCCGGTGCATGAAGATGCCCTCGGGGGCGCACAGCACCGCGTGCACAATGTGCGGGTGCCGGTTCCGCATCAGGATCTCGTATATCGCCTTCTCGCACTCGATCTGCTCCCGGCTCTCCCTGATCTTCTCCTCCTCCTCCGCAGGCGCGTCCTCCATCATGATGGGCGTCTTGAGCACCAGGTGCTGCGTGATGCCGAAGATGTGCCCCGAGGCACCCATGGACAGGAATTCAATCCCGCTGAGATTCGGAAAGGGAATCACCAGCGTCGGCGCCATCTTTACCGTGGTCAAAATAGCGATCCGAAGCGGCAGAGAGCCTTTTTTTACTATTATTATAAAAAGCAGGGCCGGCTTGAGAGAGGGGGGGGGCGGATATCAGAAGGGAAATGGGGAATAAGCCAGCCGAGTTGAGATGCTGGGCTTTATACCTACGAGGCGGGCGCTGCATGGCAAGCGAACAGAGAAGATGTTGGCAGCCCTGTTCTTCTTGCAGTTGAGATTTTTTTATTTTTTTACTTGTACTTTATTTTTCTCTTTTTTCTTTTTTCCAGGCCGGTCAGCCCAGTTGTCTTGGTTGGCATCTACTAGAGCCGTGCCCGTGGATTGGATATATATACAAAAAAGACGTTTGCTGGCCATAGCATCGGCGCTAAAGGGATCTCCGCTGGCACGTCTATTAAGCTTGAAGCTGGCCGGCCGAAGCAACATGTCTTTCGGGGCCAGGGCTGTGGAAGCGGGGAAGCGGGAAGATGGGCTGGATTCGCGGCATTGCGAAGAGAGGGCGCCGAAGTGGGAAACACGGCGCAGCCAATCGCCGGCCCAGAGACGCCGGATAATGCAGCTGTTTGCACATCCCGCCGTCCACCTGTCACCAGGGAGCCCCCCGGTAGCCTTGGCACCTATGCATACGTTTCCCCATTTGGCAGTTGGTCCCAAAGCCGTCGGGACGATATGGGATATGAGCCATGGTGCGAGTTGCTTGAGTCTTGACTTAGCGGGAAGGGGGGTTGCAGGAGAGCGAATAGTAGGGCCCGCCGGCAATAGGTAATCATAATAATAATGATAATACTATTATGCCGCCTGGCAAAGGGTGGGAACCCAGTCTCCCCTCGCGCGCACGCTAAGATGCATGCATACACCTTTCCAAAAACACGCACACACACACAAACAAACAGGGACAACTCGATTATACCAAGTCGTACCGTGGCTGGCCACACCTGCCTGGCCTAGGGCCTGTAACCCGGCTTACCTAGCTGCCGCACCCTTTCTAGGCAATTCGCTGCTCGCGTAACGCAGCCTTGATTCCCCGATGCGATGCCCTCTCGTGGTTGATGCATGACACCCTGCACCGCGTGTGCGTCGCCGGCTTGCACCCCCGGCACTGCCAACTGTCGCGCCTGGGACTGCCAACTGTCGCGCCTGGGACTATAAAAAGGATTGCTGATGCGGCATGTTGGCTTGCGCACCGCGTATTTTGTCGTTGCAATCCGCTGTGCGAGCTGGGCCGGTGGGCCCTTGCCAGCATGTAGTTGAGCATGGTTTCGAGTGGAAACGGGGCATTGGGTAGGGAGGATCATTGTGAGACAGGAGACGGGAGATGTGAGCGCGGCTAGGCTAGCAGGTGCCGTCGGAAAGCGACTCGAGTATTGCGAGATGGCAACACAGACAGCATCGACCAGCGCTTAAACTTGACCGTGCACCCGGCATTGTCGAACCGCGAACTTGGCACGGAGCCGCAACTAGTAAAGTCTAACAAGAGCCAAGCCCTCTCCTCCTGTTTGGGCACCTTCTATTCTTTACATATTCACCAATACGACCCTGAACAGCGAGTGCCTCAATAAATCTAAGGCATCAGGTCATGTGATCATGTGATTGCCAAACAATTGTGGCAGCAGCTGTGACCAGGTGAAGCACAGGCAGCTTCACCATCTCCAGCACAATCAATGCTGCATGAAGCAACAGCAACATGTAATCTAGCCTTCAGGGGAAACTCGGCTCTCTCGTGTCTCCTACAGAGCACTCACGAGGCATGTCCGGAAAGGAAAAGAGAAAGCAGAAAAGAAAAAAAGATCCTTCGCTATCTTTCGGTGTTTCCCCATTTAGTCCTCAGCTTGTCAGACGTCTCCAGCATGTGCCCCAAGGCCTGGGATCGTGCTGTTCCTGGTGCAACCGCCGCATCGGGAGCCCAGGATCGTTCCGGTAAAATGCAAAAAAGCGCCGGGTCGATCCATGCAGGACCCTTGGCGAGGTGGCTCACCCTCCTCGCCGTCAAAGCAAAGACGCAGAGACTCCTGCGGCCACTCAGACACTCGGACACGAACCTGTCTATTTTTGACATGCGCATCAAGATGACGGCGTTTAACAACCTAGCCGAGGCCTATGCGCTGCAATTCGTTGCGCAGAACACGTCTGTTCCCGTCCCCAAGGTGCACTGCGCCTTCATTCACAAGGGCAAAACCTACATCGTCATGAGCAAGATAGACGGTCAAACGGTGGAGAAGATCTGGCGGACCCGCCCCGCAGCATCCAAGAAGGAGATCATCCGTCAGCTCCGCGTCTTGTTCACCGACCTTCGATCCATCAGGTTGCCAGGAGAAGAAGAGGCAAAATGGGCAGGCGTTGCAAATGTCCAAGGAGGACCCGTATTCCACCCTCGTTCAGTCTCCAACAGGCTTTTGGGACCGTTTTCTACTGCCAGAGACTTCCACAAGGAGCTAGTTCACGGCGCCGATCTCACGGCGAATGACGGAGGGCTGCTGCCCCCAGATCTATCCGAGCTTTTTGCCTTTTACCGCCAGCGGTCTGGACCGTCGGTTTTTACACATGGCAACCTGGGCGGCTCCAACATCATTGTCAAGGGGGATGACGTCGTGGGCATCACGGACTGGGAGATGGCAGGTTGGTTCCCCGCATACTAGGAGTACGTTTGCGCAAGGAATGTCCAGCGGCGCACCTTTTCGCGGGAGGAGATTGATGCATTCTTGGACCCCATGCCACGCGAGCTGGTCATGGAATGGGTCAGGCGGAAGTATTTTGGCTTTTGAGCAAACTACCAAGGGTTCTGCCGTCATGTACGTTGCTACTACTCTACTGTACATGCGAGCAACCGAGACGCCCACCTACCCGGGGGCGGCTCGGGCAGACCAATCAAGACAGCCAACTGGCACCTCGCTGAAGCATGTTCCCAGCGCCATGTTGGTGATAACTGAGCATGAGGGAGGGGGACGGAAACCGCTTCGGCACGCGCTTAAACCCAGGTCACGATGATCTGTGCCTAATTTTATCTTGCCCCCCTGTCGTCGGGCTTTGTGGCTCCCGCAAATGGTGTTTGTACCTGCGACACCAATCCCACCAACCAATCCCACACCCTCGACCAGCGTGTCCGGCAGGAGCGGGGAGATGGATGCGCTGTGAGAAGGAGAAGTGAGAACAGAGAGGAGACAGACGCAGGGTGGGGTTGGGGGTGGGAAGGGTTGGGCATCCACCGCCAACCGCGGCACTTGGACGGACGGGCGACCGTTTTTTTTTCTCTTTCTTTCCTTCTCTGCCAAAGTGGATGGATGGATGGGGCGGGCACGTCAGGTTCCTCTCTAGTCGCGATGCGTGGCATGCCTTGTGTCGATTGATGGGGCAGTGAGTCAGTTGTGCCTGGACGTCACTTGGGGGCCAAGGCGTGGGGATCCATGGCGGGCTCGCGGTCGATAGGATGGCATGGAATGGAACTTGATGGATGGCAATGCCGGATCGATTGATGCCCTATTGAAAGCGTGAGGCTCTCCCTCTCTGTGGCTCTGGGCGGGCAAATCATTGAGTCGTTGTTCGTGGCATCGCCAGAGACCAAGACCAGGGCGGCTCAGAGTTGTTGACTGAGACGTGTATCATCGCGAGAGGGGCCGTGACAGCTCAAGTAGCGATCAAATCAAATCAGTGATCCGCAAGCTTCTTTTTCTTCCTCTGCCTCTCCCTCTGGTTCTGACGGCTCCCCGCCATTCGCATTGTCATGGTCATCCATGCTTCCTCCCCACCCGTCCCAGCGGTTAACCGGTCGGGTGGTTGGCTGGTTGGGCACGGAGCGCTGTAGGGACCCCCAGAGAGTCATACCACGACCTGGTGCCAGGGCCGGGTGCTGTGGTTGGCCGGCGCTGGCTGGTGCGAACCCTGTACCCTGTCGGGCTTGTATTCGTGGCCCTGCAAAGTGCAAGTGCAGGCCGCAAGGCTCCACAGGGGACTTTGCGAGAATGTCGGCTGTACCCAAAGCCTCTGCAGCCAGCCCACCACGCACGCGCACATGTAGGAACCGGAATACAACAGACAACGTACCTACTTTTTTTTTGTGCCTGCCTGTAGGGCAGTGTGTGTCCCCCGTTTCCGAATGGAGGAGTGCGTTGGCCACCTCAGAAAAAAAGAGTGAGAGGGCAAAAAAAAGAGAGAGAAGGATGCACAGCCTGCAATTATCTCATACCGTGATCGCCGTCGTCGTCATCGTCATCATCACCAAGCACATGTGTATCTGAAGTCGTCTCAACAATAAACTTGTTTCCCTCATACTGTTCGTCCTAGCCACCGTGCCGCACCCCAATTTAATTTTTTTTTCCTCCTCCCCCCTTCAAAAGTCTGTGCCCATTTTTTAAAATCTGCTGGCTGGGGAGCTAAACAGCCACAGCACATCCCCTATCCATAACCGGCATACATTTTACTGGGGCCGAGGGTTTGTTTTAGTGCCTGAGAAGCCCGAGGGCGCAACCCGACGAGACACCCAGCCCCGAATCCAAGGCCAGGCAGCCCCAGAGAGGCAAGCTCCAAGCCTCATTCGGCTCCTTCTCCAGCAACAAACTCACTATCCCCTCACCTCGCACCACCTCATCTGACTCTTTTGCATTTTGGACTCGACCTCTACCGCTCCTCCCTTCGCCCTCTTTTTTTCTCCCCCTTGCTATACCGCCTCTACCGCTTCAATCCAATCCAACCCAAACCAAAATCAAACCGCCTTTTCAACCCCCATTCCATCGACCGCGCCCGGGCTTTTTTTCCGCATCTAGCCCGCCCACACCTCCATATGGTCAGCCATGTCGCCTAAGGACCGCGACGTCGAAGGTCCCGTCGACGATCAATCACGCGAGAAAGTCCGCCGCTCAAAGTCCGAACGAAAGGACCGCAAGGAGCGCGACAGAGATCGCGAGCGTGATCGAGACCGTGACAGAGACCGTGAACAGCGACCCAGAGACCCCAAGGACCGTGAGCGAGATGGCGAGCGCCGCCACCACCGCTCTTCACGCTCCACCAGGAGCAAGCTGAGCATCGACGGCAGCGAGACGCTCTCGCACACCTCCAGCCGCCGCCATCGCCGCCGAGACAAGGATCGAGAGGAGTACCTTCGCGAGCGCGAGCGGAGGCCATCCATGAGCGATATCACCTCGTCTGACCTGAACAGGACCGCCTCCATTGCGGGCACATCCTACGTCTCTGACCGCATCTCCCTCCCCTACCCGAACTTCAGCAAGGCTCATAGCAAAGAGGCCATTGTCAGCCGCGAGTCGTTCGGCCCTGCACCGCGCTCCAACCCTCTGACCCCCGAGCACACCGATGTCGGGTCTGGGGGTCCCCATGCTGACGATGCCGTCGACAACTCGACTCCGGCCAACGGCCAGGCCGACCGCCCGCCCAGCCCACCGGAGACTGACCTCGACGCTGACAAGCTGGCGGCCGCGCGGGCTGCGGCCGGCGAGGAGACTCCCCAGGCTGGAACGCCAGAGACGGAGACTCCGCGGGTAGAAACACCCAAGCTGGAGATTCCCGAGGAGGAGGCACTAAGGGGCGGGCGCTCCAAGGAAGGATCAGTCAGAACAGGGAGCCCCGTGGAGGAATCGCACAGGGTAGAGCTGCTCAAGGAAGAAGCTCTTGATCGACCAAAGTCTAGGACATCAAACCTCTCCCGCTCTGGATCCTACCGGTCTGGGTCTCACCGATCTGGGTCTCACCGGTCTGGAGGATCCCACAACGAAGAGCGGTCCAGATTAAGCCGTAGGTCGGTTTCGTCGAGCCAAGCCACATATGTCAAGCCCTCGGCCATCAGATCCCGTGAAAAACTAGTGCGATCCGATTCGAGTTCCTCCCGAGTCAAGAGGACATCATCAACTCGAAGTCACCGCCGGCTGGAAGCCGACGAGGTAGAGTCTTCGCCCTCGAGCATCCAGGACTCATCCCCCAAGACCCCAACCCAGACGGCTCAGTTCCCTCCCTCCAACTTCTACCCCGACGCCAAGCCTGAAACACCGTCCGTCATTGACGTGGACGACATCGATTCGAATTTGCACTCAAAAACAGCAACCCCCGCCTCCTTTGCCGCTACCGGACCGCCACCTCCCCCTCCACCGCCTGCGCTGGATATTGCCGATGTTCCCCGAGTTGACTACTTGCTTCAGAACGGCGGCCTCGCCTACCCGGCCCCCAAGAACTTCTTGGCTGTGCTGCCACGCCAAAACGGCACGCGGCCTTCCAACCCGCCGCTGGCTGGAGCCGATACCCTCTTCGCGCCATTCTTTGGCCTCCTGGATCAGTACAACACCGTCCTCAGCAAGCAGGGTTCAATTGCGGTCGCCACCGGTCACCGATCCGTCGCCCGAAGACTTTTGGATCGCCTCGAAAACGTCTTTTCCCGAGACCTCCCCTCGCACGGCTGCACCTGTCTCATGTGCGAATCCGGCCACGAGATTCACCAGGGGCTCAACTGGGGAGATGTCTTGGAGTGGGTTAGCGGCCGAATCGAGCTCCCCCAATGGCCACCATTTGATCTCGCCGAGATTGGCAGCAAGGCCGCCGAAATCTCCGCTGAGCTCCCCCCGCGACCCGAGTCGCCCGTTCAGCTTGACCCAGATATCGCAGAGGAATTCAGGGAACACTATCTCCGCCAGACCAAGAAGGTTCGATCCGCCGTTGACCGGTGGCTGACGACTACCGGGGAGACGCCCGCTCCGCCACCTCAGGACCTGGACGACGAAACCCTCAACTTTGCGGTCTTGACCAGCCTCGAAGCCGAGGACCGTCCCTACTTCAACTCGCTCATTACCGGGTCAAAGGAGCTGCGGTCTGGAAACCGCGTCCCGACGCCAGGCCACCGCCCCCGAAGCGACTTCTTAGTCAAGACTGGACTCTCACTGCAGCGACTTTACAGACTTCCACAGGTTCCCCGCGACGCTGAAACCGCCGCGTATCTCGTCAAGAACACCCACACGCACGACTTGCTTGTTACCATGGCCAACATCAACAACTCCGAGTGGGAGATTCTCATCTCAGGTCGATTCGACGGCTTCCTCTGGTCCGGCGCTGAGGATGACTTGCCGGTCAACTCGGAATCGAGAGGCCCAACCCCGGCCACCGGCTACTATCACACACGAACAGTCAGTCCCGCACCCCGAGTGCAATCCGGCATGGGATCAAGAGCCACGACGCCCTTCTCCATGTACTCGCGCGCCACTACCCCGGGTTCCTTTGTGAGCCTCCCAAATGCTGGAACACCCGGTCCCGGTCGGCAGGCAGTCTCCAACGACGAAGAGATGGAAATGGCCGCCATTGCGGAGATTGAGCGGGAGATCTACAAGGGCATGGAGATCCTGGAAGATGCATTTGAGAAACTCCACCTTAAGGCAGAAGTGGTCCGAACTGCGCTACGCCAGCGTGGCGCTGGCCTGATGCAGAGCCTTCAGAACCGCCGACGCATTGATGTCTATGCCGGACCTGGCTCAGGCAATTCGCAAGGATCTGGCCATGAACGCCCGGGCTGGGCCCAGGGAAGCGAATATGGAAGCGACAGCGAGTGGGGATTCGACGAAGGCGACATTATGCCAGACGACTCGGCCAGCAATATCAGCAGCTCCAGACACCGACGACCCAAGAGACGAACTGAGCGCCGCACCCCGGCGCCCATTGACGAGGAGGACGAGGAGTAGAATGAATTCCTTTTTTTCTCTTCCTTTTTTGGAACCCTCTAGGCCCCAACAGCGGCCTTTGACGAAAGAATGACGAGGATGGCATGCGATTTTTTTTTCTTTTTGGCAGTCAAGGGTATTATATTATACGGGAGCACACTTAACGGATTCGCAGTATAGAATTGTTTGGAAGAAAAGGGGATGATGACCCTGTTGAACGGATACCTTGTTAATGACGGCCATTCACAACTGATTGTTGGAAATCATGGAGTTTGAAGCTACCCATGTCGGATACCACCAATGTAAAGCTTTTGATGTACTTGTTTTTGTTAATGTCCGAATTTTCTTTTTCTCTTTCCTTTGACTATTTGAGTCTCCTTTGCTTCAGGGGGCTTTTACTTTATATCCTGTTCGCGCCGTGCAGCAATTGTATCTGTGGTTCCTGTTTCTCAGCCAGGCCTAGGACAAGAACGGGGGATGTTGGAAAACCGAGGCATCTCTTTTTGGAGGGACAAGAATGTCTAGCTCTTTTGGAGGAGATTTTGAGAGGCGATTGGGCAAGATCCCCCGCTGAATGAATGGAATGTACGGATGGGTATGAATAGGGACAGGGGTCTTGAAACGACCGCTCCCGTACTAGAACAATTGAGCCTATGACCTGGATGATATACATTGTTTCGTTTACTTTGAAACCAAGATTGTGTGACATGAACCAAGAGGATGAAGGGTGAGTGGAGGAACAAGTTTCCACTGCTTACGTCACCCGCTCGACAAAGGTGAAGATGGAATTCGTCTCGCGCCCGACTAGTCCAACGCCAACAAAGGAGAAGAAACGACCAACAAACACAACTTTTCCCTGCGCCCCCAGTTACCGGCCTTGTTTGCAGATGCCAGACGGAGAAGGCCATCCATAAACTCAAGGTGAAACATGCAAGACCATGTTGCACAGGAGGCCTCAATAACAAGACCAGTCGCCGTGGTTCTGACGATGAGCTTCACTTGGGAATCCTCTCCCTGGAGGCCCAGTTGGTGCAGAAGGTGAATATCCTTTGCAAAGTCCAAAAGGGTCACGCGTCTGGACAAGGCGGCCCCGCCCACCACCCGAGCCATCTGCAGTGATTGCCGTGCGGCACCTCCCATCATCTGGAGGAACTGTGTTCTTGAAAACCAGCTGTGGCCGACTCGTTGCCCCTGAAAATGAAAACATGGCGTATTAGCTTTTCTGAAAAGGTTCAAAGGCGACACACGGGGGAGGGGGGTATGAACCTCCTGGGCAATCAGAGTCTCCGATTCGTTGGATGTATCTTCGATTAGGTAGGTTGCGTCCATCTTCTCGAATGTGATGGTAGGCGTGGCAGAGGTGGGGTCCGATTGGAAGAACGAATAACGCTCCGCGCCACGGGACACTGACGACCAGCTGCGAATATAGGTCAGCATCAGACTGGGAGGCACCAGCCATGACCAGGTTGCTTTTCTCACCCTTCATCCCCTGGGAAGTCGACGAATTGGATAGTGTCGGATGTGCCCCCGCACATCTGAGCGACTCTCGATCGTAGGTAAGGATTCCGGCCGAAGCCTCCCACAAGCAAGACGGCCTATCATTCCTGGGCGTCAGTCCTCTCTGGCGATTGGGATGAAGGAGGCTATGCTCACCCGTGGGTAGTTCCTAGTCTTTTGCTTGGCAAATCTCAATTCCCGCTCAATAGACTCAGTCACCGTGTCGACCGCGGAGAAGACCTGTACAAGGTCATGACTGTTCAAAAATCAGCCAACATTGGCCAAATGCAAACCAAGCCAGAAATCCAGGAGTCTGCGAAGAAGAGGATTCTGCCGTGATACGCCAAGCGAGCGAGCACATACCGATCGAAATTGATATAAGGATGACCTCTTGAACGGCGCCAACCGGATGGCAAACGCACTTGGAACCCCCGTTTCCCATCGAAAGAAAGCTTTTCAATATCCCATTTTTCTTTTACGAGCTTCTCGTAATCTTGATGGGTCATCTGTCGCAATTTAGCAGTTGACAAAACACCCGCGGCCTTTTCCTTGACTTTTGCCATGAAGGCGTCATCCACCATCATTGCTCCCCCCAGCTGGCTGCTTCCAAAATTGAACTCCCGAAAAACCGTTGGAGACTTTTGGGTGACCCGGTATGTCATGCAGTCCTGGGCCAATCTGAACCAGGAAAATGGCTCGAGCACCAGGAGAACAACTGACAAGACACTTACAGTTGTTCCGCCACCGGCATCGCTAATCACTACCGTGTCATCGATCTGTGGGTGTCAGCATGCGCGCAAGTTGTCACCATGTGGGCCACAAGGTGCCTGAAGTTGACACTTCAGTTTATTCGCGGATCTGAGAAAATTACCTCGACGCAGTCAAGACTCGGCTCGAGAGCCAGAATGGCGGCTTCGGGCTCCGGTAGGAACTTGACTTCAGCGTCAGCTTGACCATTCAGAATGTTGGACATCCTTGTGGCCTCCGACAAGTTGTCATTGACCCGTGTCGACCATGCCATAGGGACGGTATAGCTGAGGGAGATGTCGTAGTCTCCGAAGTTGTGGATGCCATTTTCCTGACAGTCATCTTGCAGCCTAGCCCAGGTGTAACATAGGTATTCGGCAGTCGCCCGTACCGCCAAGCCTTCCTCCCTGTAAGGCCTACACAGCTCACTAAATTGTACAGAATTCAGTACGCTGTATGGTAAGTCTCCAGGGCGGGCAAGACCAAGCTTAAACGCCTGCAAAAGGTCGTGGCCATCTTCTTGGGGCTGCTCAAGTCCTAGCAATTGGCCATCCGGGTTTCGTCTTATCACTGTCGGGGCTTTCGGAAGGGCTGAACCGCCCGGAGAGGTCCATTGGACCGTAACCGGGTCTCTTGGGGCCCCGCCGTCCTTGGATACGCTATAGGTGACACCGGAATAGCTGTACAAACCCAACAAATTATGAGCATCGTCTTCAGTGAACCAAGGGTCCGCATATAACTCACGTTGTGCCAAAATCGATGCCAATGTTAAGCTTCGGCCGCGAAGGCATGTCCCGCTTACCAAAAAGCGGCATGGTGATGGACATGCGTGTGTGAGCATGTCTTGAGTGTAGGAAGGCGACGGCTCGAGGGGGGCATAGATAACTTTATACGCCCCGTCAACTCATCCCCCGTAATTCTGGGACTTTGCACGAGAAATGGAGCTTGGGCTAAGCGAACGGCTCCCTGACCGCTCCGTATCGGAAGCGACAGGCCGGCGTAACAAGGAGAGGCAGGGTGGCTGCTGATCCGGCTGCGTACCAGCCTCATACATCATCATCCTATCATGTGCAGTCTACAAGATCAAAGTAGCCCGCCAGGCCAGGAAAAAGAAAATAAAAAGAGCGCGGGGCTGCCAGCATGGTGATTGCACAGCCAAACATCCTTCCTCTCACGGAGGCTTGCGGCGGGAGCCTGCATGAGGGCAAGCCATCTTTCGCCTTTCTCACTGCTGTGCCCCATGTGTTGTTTGCCACGGGCTGCTGCTGGCCGCCGCTTGTTGAGGCCTTGATAGAGCAACGGATTCACAACTGCCAGGCCGACTGCCATCCTTGGTTTGATCCCACGCCATGCGCTTATCCGACGGGCCAGGAGAGCTGCGTTGCAAGCCATGACTCCCGGGAGCAAAGTCCCGCTGGGGACCAGGGCGGGCGAGGCTTGGAGCCATCGACTTCCGGTGTGATTGCGATGAGGGCGTCACAGCTAATTTGGAGCGGGCCTATCATGGTCCGAAGCCGAAGAGGAAAGCCTTCCGGCGGTGCCGCAGTGCGCCTGCTCCCTATTGTTCTATTCTTAGGTCCTATTCACGTCCATTCTGGCCACCTTCAACCACGCTTCACCTTTCTAATCCCAGCCAAGCGTGGTTGTTTCTTTGTGTAGCGCTGCGCTGTGGTGCCCCGCCGCCAAGCCGTGTACGCATCCCTTTGCGATGCCGAGCCGGATGTGTGACACGGGAGGGCTGGCATTTCCCGGGACTGGCTTCTCAATATTTTCCTCCTTTCACCTCTTTTCCCTCTCCAGTTCATCCGAGCATTTGTCGTGATGCCCCCGGCAAACCCGCCACGGCTCCCTCTCGACAGTCCTGCTGCATCCAACGTCGACAGCAACGGCGAGCCGGCGCCCATCAGCCCTTCCAAGCGCAAGCAGGATTGCCACTCCCAGGAGAACCCTCCGAAACGAGCCAGGTTCGCAAATCCCACAGAGGCATCAGCAAACTCAAACACAATGGGCCAGCCTTTGGGTACTAAACAAGACGTCGCGCCGTCCAAGGAGGTGGATAAAGGCGCCCTGTCCACCCAGCTGGTGAGTATTGAATGCGAGGCTGAGGTCGTATCCGGTGCTGGATCTCGCTCATGGTTCCGAAAGGACGTCGCAAATGGTCTAGAAAACAACATCCCTGCAGGTGCCGCGAACATGCGGCCGAACGATGAGCCAACCGAAGCTGCTACTCCCGAAGATGGCAGAGAAGCAATGCTGAAAGATGCACCTGACGATACAAATCCTGGTGCAGCCAAGTTACAAAATGCGCACGAAGTAATTGAGGCTCTTGTAAAAGAGAGGCTGGAAAATCTACCCAACGACGCACCGAACGATACAAACGCCAGTACGATGGAGGGGCTACAAGAGATTGTGCACGACCTCCTTGGCGGACTTGTAAAATCAGTCTTCAGCCGTGTGCCCAAGAATACACAGAACACGGCATACCTCGACCCGGACAATTTGCCCAGAGACATGATGCACTGCATGGTTGATAGTGCTATAAGCGTGATACAAGCCCATTTTCGTGACGACAAACCACATGGCATATCTCCGTGGATCCACACCCGACATGCCGGCGTGGAGGAAAGAAGATTGGCCATGATGAAGGCAAACAGCAATATCAGAAACTGTCGAGCATTTCAAGATCTTTCGGGGGGGTTGGCGTTGCAATGGCCCCATGTGTGCGGCCCGGTTGTGTCGCTTGGCGAGGACTGCTTCAGAGGCTTCCCTTGGGACGAACTCGACGAAGGGATGCAGGCGAAGTTCACTAGCTGGGCCCCGAACGCCCGCAAGCTGTTTCATCACCCGGATGGCGACGAGGCGGGCTACTTTTTCGCAGCATGGATTTTCCGCATCCTCTGCCAACGCGTATTCTCTGCAGACAAGAGCCATGAGCTCATCGAATGGAAGTGGCCCTATTACAAACTACACGAGGAGATGAAGGAGGAACTGAGGCGTAAGGCGGACCGGAGTTTCCTTTCCTTTCGACTACTTGCTGAGGATTTGATTGCTGACGGGTCAAAAAACAAAAACAGGAATCGGCACGACTGCGCCTTGGACAAACGCCATGGAGATGTGGCACCACTGGAGATATTCCACCACGGCCCTGCTCCACACTGCGCTGCGGAACGGTCGTCGTCCCGAGGCCCTTGAATCGAAGAAGCGCCTAAAGCCAGGCTGCATCGTGCGCATTCTCCAGCACGAGATGGGCGAGTACTTTCCCAAGGTCCTGAGCGAGGGGTGCTGGGGAACTCTCGAGCGGCTGGGCGAGATGGCGGCGGAGCTGGAGATGATTGTCAGCTCAACCATGGCGGACATACGCTTCGAATTTCACCATCCAGACTCGAAAGAAACGCACGGGTTTCGCTTCGACCGAGATGACACGGTAGCGAAGAGCATGAGCTATGACCCAGACCACGCGGGCCGCCCGGTCGAGCTCATCGTAGCCCCCATGGTTCTGTGCCGTGGAACACACGGCATCGGGTACGGAGAATTCGCCAAGTGCCTGCCCATGTACGTCGTGGTAGAGACCGAGGCACCAAGATCCGAAACTGAGAGCGAGGAAGAGGGGGAGGAGGCAGAGGAGGAGGAAGAGAAAGGGGAAGAAGGGACCAGCGCTGATGGCAAACCCAAAGACGGCGGGTCACAATATTGAGGGCACCATGTTCTTCAAGGGCCAGGGTTGAGAAAGAATCCGTTCATCGATGCCATGCATGGCTTTGTGCGAGCCATTTGCTGTTCTCTCTTGATAGTGTCTTGATTCATACGCCAATCAAGCTTGGTGTTCCTTCTACATTTGACGACATTTCTCGTAAACAACAGCTCCCTTCCTTGACCCAGCCCCCAGACCACGGGTACAAGTGCGGGATGAAGAAGCATCAAGCTGATGGCCTGGCGCGAGGGCAATCGTGCCTGGATTTTGCAAAGTACGCTGTAGCTCCGCGACTGACCATGTGGTCCCTGCAGCATCGTGAACTTGGACTTGATGTAGAAACGAGCGCCAAACCCGCACCGGAGACGGGGGTGGGTGGTGGACGAATGGCGGCCGCAGCGAACAACCGGAGCAGGACGAGAGAGCAGGACGAGAGAGCAGACGTGCGCAGACACGGAGCGGGTTGCCATTGACTCCGGCTCCGGCTCCCGCGGGCCGTGGAGGGCCCTCAATCCCTGCTCGCGGCAGCAGCTTTGCCTGGTTCCCCAGTCCATGCTCTGCCATCGCCATCCAACCTACGAGGCAGTGACATGTTCACAGGACAATCTTTTTTTTTTTTTTGGTAACGAAAATGCATTTCTAGACCTGATTCTATTCCAGAGCCCCCCGTCCCTCTTCTCCTCTACGTGATATCATGCCAGTCCCGCTCTCCGCGCAATTGCTCATCTCCGCTGAACCCAGCAGGTTACATGTTGCCTTCAAAAACTCGCTTTATGTGAAAAGGGAAGAAAAAAACAGGCCTTCTCTTCTTTTTGTGTAAGCCCTGATTCCGTTAAAACGCCCATACCCGTCTCCTGCAGCACGGCTTCTGCCTCCTGGTGGCTTCAACGTTTTTTTTTGTTGGGCAACGCCGGTCCTTGGTGGTCCAGCTTGTTCTCTTCTATGTTGCGCACCTTGGTGCTTTGCTTTGTATTTCTCTTTCCGCTCGCCCAAATCTCTCCAATCCCCGTCTGATCCGCCTAGAAGCGGTCGAGGAGGCCGCGGCTCTCGAGGAGCAGGATGATCTGGTGCACGATGGAGCGGACGTTCTGCTTCTCGAGGTCGACGACGAGGTCGGGGTTCTCGGGCTTCTCGTAGGGGTCGTCAACGCCGGTGAAGCCCTTGATCTCGCCCTTGCGCGCGGCCGCGTAGATGCCGCGGCGGTCCGTCTTCTCGCAGTACTCGAGGGGGGTGGCGACGTGCACCAGGAAG
Organism: Calonectria leucothoes; assembly: GCA_002179835.1. NCBI lineage: Eukaryota > Fungi > Ascomycota > Sordariomycetes > Hypocreales > Nectriaceae > Calonectria > Calonectria leucothoes. The sequence goes on from NAJI01000513.1 coordinate 55,833, forward strand.
AAGGGGCCCGTCTTCTCGATCTGGTCGCGGGCCTGCTTGCGCGCGGCGTCAAAGGGCGCGATGGGCGCGGCGATGACGGCGGCGCCGGCCTTGGTCAGCTCCGAGGCCACAAAGGCGATGCGGTTGATGTTGAGGTCGCGGTCCTGGCGGCTGAAGCCGAGCTCCGACGACAGCTCGTGTCGCACCGTCTCGCCCAGCAGCATGGACACGGGTCGGCCGCCGCCCTGCATCAGCGTAGTCTGCAGAGCGCGCGCGATCTGGTCCTTGCCGCTGTTCTGGTAGCCCGTCATGAAGACGGTGAAGCCCTTCTGCGCGGGGAGGGGGTTCTGCTCGCGCAGCACCTTGACCACCTCGGGGTACGAGAACCACGCGGGGATCTCCTTGCCGGTGCGGAGGCGGTGTCGCAGCTCCGTGCCGGAAATGTTGAGCGTGCGCGTGCCCTCGGGGATCTCGTTGACGGGCATGTACTCGTCGCGGTCGGGCAGGTAGATCATCTCCTGGAACTCGACCATCTGGATGCCGAGCTCCTCCTGGTACTGCTGCACCAGGTGCTGGGCGTCGTAGGGACCGTAGTGGTCCTTGCCGTTCTTGTTCTTGCCGGGGCCGGCGTGGTCGCGGCCGACGATGAAGTGCGTGGCGCCGTGGTTCTTGCGGATGATGGCGTGCCAGAGCGCCTCACGGGGTCCGCCCATGCGCATAGCAAGGGGCAGGAGAGCAAGCGCGGCCATGCCGTTGGGGTATCTGGGCAGGAGAGCCTTGTACACGCGCACGCGGGTGAAGTGGTCAATGTCGCCGGGCTTGGTCAGGCCCACGACGGGCTGGATGAGCACGTTGGCCTGCTGCGAGCGGGCAGCGCGGACCGTCAGCTCGCGGTGAGCTCGGTGCATGGGGTTGCGAGTCTGGAAAGCAACCACCTTTTGCCAGCCGAGCTTGTTGAAGTGCGAGCGGAGCTCGGAGGGGGTGACTGGGAGAAATCATGTCAGGGATGGATTCAGCACAAAAACAGAGTCCAGTTCTTACATCGGAGGTCGAGGAAGTCGTAGTGCTCCAGGCGGTTGACGGCCTCGAGCTTGCCACCAACGTAAAACTCCTTGGCCGTGGAGAAGAGGTACTTGATGCCGGGGTGGGTGTCATCGTCGCTACCAAAGACCAGCTTGGCCTCCTTGACCCTGAGAGACGCCATGTTAGCATCAATATTTCCCCTCCCCATAGATTCCACCTACTTGTCGGGTCGGTAGACATCCTCAACCGTGAGGATGGCAATGTGTCGGTCGTCACGGAAATCACGGAGTGTGATGCGGGCGCCGGGCTTGATGCTCAGCTTGTCAATGGTGGCCTGGTCAACGTCGAGGTTGATGGGCATGCCGAGGAGGGCGCCATCGGCGAGGCGGCTGGTCTCGACAACGCTGCAGATGGCAATTAGCTTTCCGGGTTCGGCATGATCAATTGCGCGGTTTTTTGTTTTACTTACCCATTGTAGTCCTTCTCAGTCAGGAAACCTGCAATTGACTCCGTTAACAACCTTGTTCTCCTGTTTTGTCTTGTGTCATAATTTCTTGATCATGGCATGGGGGCGCGATGCGGCGCGGGGGCGGGGGCGGGGCAGAAAGCTGGCCCTGCACCCATCATGGCATCCCCCTCGACCATCCATCGGCCGAATCTCGGCGCCAACAACCAAGGACACATTAAAAAACAGGGAGCGGAAGCGCATACCTTCGAGAGGGGAGAAGCCTCCGTTGAGGATCAGCTCGAGATCGCAGAGGTGGCGCTCGGTGAGGGTGAGGGCGGGGAGGGTCTCGGCCTCTGTGATGAGCTCGGCCTGGCGAGGGAGGTCGCGGGCGAAAAGGTCCTTTAGGACACCGCCGTTGGGAGAGTTGGCCATTGTGATGTGTGGGTGGGAGTGCGCTGTTTGTGCGGCGTGTGTGGAGGAGGGGAAGAGAGGGAAGAGTCTTCAAGAAGGGAGAGCTTGAGACCTTTTTATGGTTTGGCGAATGGTGGAAGCCCGCAGAGCACGCAATCGCGGGGGCCGTTGAGGAGGGACGACGTGTGAGGTGTGTGTAAAGAATGGTTGGAGGGAGGAGCTAGGAAGTAGTACACGGGGAGACGAGTACTAGTTAAATGGACGGATGAATGGATTGCAAAGCATGGGCGAGGGGCCTTGATTTATCATCATCATCATCTACACCAAAACACACTACTCGCACCCTACTCCCATCCCATCCCATCCCCCATCCCGTGTGTCCCTTGTTTAGAACACGACTCTTTTTGCTAGGGGAGGGAATAAAAGTTGCGCGGCCATGGCCATGCCCCATGGTGGTAGTGTCGGAGCCACGGGCGTGAGGGACATGGTGGGCGTGGTTTGACAAAATGGGCCCCCTCCCCCCCGTTGTAACCAGGACTAGACATCTTCACCGTCGCTGGCACGAGCGCGAGCGCGAGCACCAAAAAAAAAAAAAGAATGGGGTTGTTGTTTTTTAGTCTTGAATGACGTGCTCGGGACTTGAGGCTTATACTGCCGCCGACAGCCCTTGAAGCCAATGAGAGCACTCCCAAGGGCAGTCAAAACAGGAATACGGGGTAATTGCTTCGGAGCATCGCCGTTTGGTTCGGGAGACCCGTCCGCAGCTCAAAAAAGGAAGCCATCATGGCACCTTGTCGCGACAACCCCCCGGGGGGAGGGCCGTGGAAGGGGGGAATACGTGGACAGAGAAGCCACGCCCGCCGCGGGTTAATGACAGTGGATGTTGTTCACGGCTCTAGAAGGGGTCCCTACACTGTTTGTGGCGACTTGGCCAGGGTCGTCGGCAAGGGGAACGCAGGGGGGGGCCATGGGAGACTCACGGGCCGTCGCTGCTGAGCATTGGAGAGAGTCGTCATCAGTGACATTGCGCCGCGGATATGGCTGGTCTCTATTCCCATTAATCTGAGCCGCCGCCTTGCTCCAAAAAAAGGCCGGACGACGAGCAAGGGTGTGCGCGGCCAGGCTAGGCTAGCAGCACCAGCCGCGCTGTGCATGATGAAGCCACAAGACCGACTGGTCGGCCTACGAGGCTCCGACGACTAAACATGACGCCCTCAACACAGGGGGGGGGCTGGAAACGCATCCACTGATTATACAGTCCATCACCGACGGCCAGTTTCACAGTTTGCTGTACGCGCATTCATCAAGGGCAATGCCATGGGTGGCACCATCCGATCCCTTCCCAGGTCCGGCCACCCTGTTCATCTAGGCTGTCGTTGTCATTCATGTCTTGTTTGTTCTCTGGGTGTCGAGACATGAGCCTAGCGCGGCCTTTTTTTTTTTCCTTTTTTGGCCACCATTTCTCTGCCACCCGCCCGCATTGTCTGCCCTTCGCCCATCCAGGCAGTTTGCCAATTCCGCTCCGGGTACTGATCAATCGGGCCAAGGCTCATGTCGCCATTCACATTGTCGATTGGCAAACCTCGGTGCCGTCCACAGGGCCGCCGAGTCGCCGAGTATCGACGGCTGTCGGGCGATCGCCCGCCCTCCTCCAAAACGTCGCCCCTCTAACTGGGGCGCCGCTGCGGCGCCGGCGTCCCTTAGTAAGCCGGGAACCCTTGCCATGGTTGCATCGCACCCAGCCGAGACGGCGATGCAGACGGAGGGGGGAAAAGGATTGACACTCTAAAGTGGGTAGCTGCCCCTCCTCTCCATACCCGGGACCGCGAGAGCGTCAAGCAGCACATCGCAATCAACTCCCCGGTGGCTGCCGCGCAATGGTCGCCGATTCTTCGGGGAGTAGGTACAATTGACCATGTGCCAGGGTGCCCGGGCCCTGGCTTAGGTAGGTGCTATGTATGGGTGAGCAGGGCCCTGTAAATCAACGCACTCTCTCTCAAGTATCCACATACGCACAACCCAGGCTCCCGTGAGGAGACCTGTGTTTCGGCGAGCCTCTTGCCCATTGGCCCCCTCACCACGGTCAAGACCAATCCTCGCCGTCCACCTTGTGTCGATCCGTTCATGCTGATACACATTACATGTTACGCTTAAGGGGTCTCCCCCGACCTTTGATTTAACATTGGTACGCAATGCTGTGGATTGTCTCGGCTGATTGTACACCTGAAGCCGCGCGTTAAAGTGGTCCTGGCGCTTGCAGTCGTAGGCAGCTGATGTAATGTCCAATTTCTCTTGCTTATCTTATCGCTGGGGAGGCAGGCACGAAGGAGGCATCCAAAAAAGAAGAAGAAGGAAAACGCCATTAATTTTCTCACAACTTCCACTCTCTACATTCTCCCATATCTGCGATTGCTGTCTCCCCGACTCGGTCGACCTGGATAAACTTTCCTCATGATTGGCAGGATGGCCGGCCCGGGAGGTGGGGACCGCAAGCGCCAAGATGCACCTCGCGCCAACAGGAATGATGGCAAATGACTTGGGTTGAAAATGGCTTGAGCATGACATATCGGCTTACTCTGGCGACCAATATCATGCTCATGTCTCAGAGAGAGCGTCACATGGGTGAGGTGCATTTCAGCCTGCACATTCACCAAGCCGCTTCCACTGTGGGTTGCCAAATCAAGTCATGGACCATCTCTTGCGTTACGGGATCGCCCGGCCGTCTCATCCACGAGGATGCTCGACAGAAATGGGATCGAGCGAGCTTTGCTCGCCCTCTGGTGACGGACAATGATTTTTTTTGGAATTGAAAAAAACAGCTTATTTTTAATGTCAATCTTCGCCAGAGACGCCCATTACCACCCTCGCCCGCTAGCAACGGTAGTTTGTGAACATGGGATGTGGCCGAAGCCGGGTACCTAACTCCGCATCCGCATACGGGCGGGACACCTGGGCATTCCGGTAGGGGAATGGCTCCCGAAGCAATCGGAAGCTAATCATGCAACACATCATTTTGAAAAAACAAACGCCATCGCCGGCCAAGACCCGGTCAAGATCCCGCCAATTACACGAATGCTAACTGGACGAGAACGAGCCAGGCCCAACCGATGGTCCGAACCGTATATGACCCGCCAGACCTCGATCTGGGAAACGACAACCCTTTTTACCCTCTTCCCCCGGGGAGCGCGACCCGTCAGAAATGGCCCATGATAGCGTCGCTTTGGCAGCAGCCCGTGCCAAAATTGCAGACACTATGAATTTGGCCAACAACTGCAAGTGCAGTTGACAGTCACCAGAAACGTTACCTCGCTGCCCCGCAAGACCTCTATGCAAGGGAACTCGACCCAAGCCCTTTGGCCCAGACGCTCCGGCCCCCACGTCTTGACCAACCAACTTGCAGGCGGCAACTGAGTCGTACGCGATACGTAGCTCGGTTTAACTGGCCCTCGACTATCAATTCTTTACCGGCATATCAAAAACAAGTAAACGAGGTGCAATCTCATGCAGGGTGGCTTGGGTTGCCTCAAAAGAGGAGGGGAAGAATGGTTCGCAATGTGACAATTGACGGCAGAGCCACAGTTGAGAGGAGAAGGTAGGAGTAAGCGCTTGGGTGGATCCCAACCCGGTGGCGGAAGCTATATCACACTCGCGGCTCAAACTATCTCCCAAATTTTTTAGGTTTGTGGTATAGTTCCGAACCTTGGTTCATCGCTCACCAAACTCGTCGACAACCATTGTCTTTTTTTCCCCGGTCGAAAAATCACTTATTTGCAGGTTTTATCTTTTTTCCACGATGGCCTCTTGTGCGTCTGTGGCGTGTTTTGATCGACGCAATGTGACGGCGCCAATGCGTGATACTGAGACACACCCAGATCAGGCTACGAATAGTATTTGCAGCACCATTGCCATTGCCGTAAATAGTTGAATGAAACCACTGATTGGGCAATAAGGAAAAAGCAAAATTTCCGACGCTTTTTACCATGTTCCGTCCTAGGCGTGCAAAGGCCAGGACAGGGCGGGGTGAGTGGAGGGGTTGACACACCTATAATAAGCCCCGGCAGTCATCCCCCTCAAGTTCGAATACTCCTTGACTTCCCCCCAACACAGTCTCGACTTCTTTTACAACCCTATCAAAAAGTGCGAATCCCAAGCTGTTTCCTATACAAAAAAAAACCCAGCTGGGTGCCCAATCTGGGTGCACGATTTGCCTGCACAACCCACTCATCCAATCCACACATTTCATCTGAGACTCAGCCCCTCACTCCCTCTCATCACCTTGGCCACAAGCCCTTTTGTCTTACACTCCCTACCAATCACTCATATTCTCTCACCCCTCTCTTCGCCACAATGGGTGGCGATGTGAAGCGTGATGATGATTCTTCGTCTGAATCCTCGCGCTCTCCCACCTTGGAGCCGTACGCCGCTCCTGGGCTGGCAGAGCCTGTCGCGAGCCTTGCACTTCCCCTTCGATCGTCCAACCCTGACAACCCCCCTCAAAACCATCCTCAGCCATCTTCCAACCTCGCGGATGACGCTCACACACAATCCTCCGCCACCATCTCCGACCTTGACATTGATCATACGTCCCAGCAGACGCAAAACCGTGACAAGTACCGTCATCTTCAAGCAAGGGTTGATGATTATGATGATGCTGAAGACTACGTGTATGCCTCGGGCAATGCACAAGAGAAACCGAATCTCGATAGCAAGGTAGAGGACGTGCACACAAAGGAGAGTGAGATGTACAAGGATCTGGACAACCTCCAACAGCAACTGAATCAACTGCTGCCTTCGCAGGAACGTGGTCCTGAAGAAGGGGAAGGAGAGGGACTGCAGCCGGCTCAATTACAAGAGCTGGCCAAGCGCCTCTACCACGAAGAGGAGCGGCTTGCACGATATGAAGAGCGTCTGACCAGCCGCGAGAATGAAGTTCGCGCCCGAGAAGTTTCACACAACAAGAATAAACTCTCACTGGATAGCGAACGTCAAAAGTGGGATCAAAATCTCCACTTTGAGATGCTCGAAAAACTGAAAGCCATTATCGCTCGAGTTAGATCAGAAACCGGATTGGACAAATGGACGCTCGAGAACCTCAGTGACGAAATTGAGGCACAGCTTGACGAAGCATCGGTTGAGCTGCCTGCCACTGCCATCAAATTGTCCATGACACCTCCTCAAGCGCTGCGAGCAAAGGGCGAGAGCCCTGTTGGGTTGAAATATCCATCGAAAATGAACCAGTGGGGTGGGTTTGCGGATGAAATCGAGGACTTGCGGAAAACGATGCAAAAGAGCGGCAACTCAAAGTCAAAGAGAGACTCGAACCTCCCCCTTTCCCGTAACTCAGCCAGGCCCGATTGGACGCGCTGGGTTCCCCATCAATTTAATGGCACTTTCCCCGATCTTTTGACCAGTGAAATTCAGTCTCATATAGACAACATGTACAATAGGAAGAAAAAGACATGGGAGCGCCTTGATCTTGACGGCCCAATCAGGTTCGAAACCATCCAGCTCGGCAACCACAGTCCAAATGACGCCCAGCCCGAGCATTATTTGATGCAGGCCAATTACCTGATCGGCGGCTATACTCTTCCGGTGTTCGTGGCCGACTACACATCCAAGGATTCGTTGAGCTCTGAGCAAATGTTGAACGCGATGCTCTGCGAACTCGTACCCGAAAGGGATGTTATCGGCAAGCCGGTCGAGGATGAATCTGATGCAGGGAAACGCGAGGTTGCGCTTGCCATCTCTCGCCTGTACACTTACATGGCGGGACGCGGTATCCGATTCGGGTTCATCACGAACTCGGAGCGCTACCTGTTCCTGCGCATATCTGATGTAGCACCTGATGAGGTTCAGTTTTGTGTCTGGCAGCCGTGTAGCTCCCCGGATCTCGACGCCGACGAGATTGGCGTAATACTCACCGTTTTCCTCCTGTATGCCGCGGCACAGCCCCTGCCGACTGAAAAGTGGTACAAGGCATTGGCATCGCTCAAGACGTGGCCCAACGAGGTAGGTGATGGGACTTTCGTGCCAGCCGTCCAACCTTCCGTGACAGGCAGGCCCAACGGGAACCGAGAGCCCATGGCTCGTCACATCATCAGCGGCAGCTTCAATAACTCCTTCAACGGAAGCTATGGAGAAGGAGTTCCCCGACCCATTATGGTTGAGACCAGCATCAGCGGTCCCCAAATCTCGAGTGGCGACGGTACCAGTTTCAAGAATAGCTTCAACGATGACGACAATTCCGAACCCCTTGCAAACATGAGTGGACAAAGTTTTAGTTTCAATAATTGTTTCAACCGTCGCGGCAACTCCGAAAGTGTCGCAGCCTCGAGTGGGACTCGTGCTAGTCCCAGTGGTTCCCTCAATCGTGATGCCAGCGTCAATAACTCCTCCAACGGTCGCGGCAATTCCAGGACTACCATCATGTCAAGTAATTTTAGTGCTAGTTTCACCAATTGCTTTGACATTCCCGGGGAAGTCGATGTTTCGATGGTACAGTCAGACGAATTCAATAGCATTTTCGGAGGCAATCGACGCCCAAATATGACGAGACGTGTGGGCCGCAACAGTGTTCGAGAAAGGTCCAACGATACGTCAACCTCGACGGGGCGACAGAGGAGAGCTCGTCGTAACCGCCTTCGCAGGGAGGGGGATGATGTCTCGGATGAGCTCAGCGATCATTCATCGAAAAGAAGACGCTCATCTGAAGCTATGTAGACAAATTGTTTGCGTCGCTAGTGATTGGCTTGTTTGATGAGTTGGAAAAAAAATCACTTGACCTCCATGGTGGATGGAATGTTGGTGTCATTAACCTGTCAATGTCTGGACTATGGGATGGATGGACTAAAAAAAAGCCAACAAAAAAACATTTTCTTCTTCTTCAAAGGTGGGAGAGATATGAATAATGATTATATGCTTAGGGGTAAAAAAAGAAAACAGGAAAAAAAAAAAACTTGAGTAGTGAGTAGCTTAGTTTTTCATATCTTTCTTTTCTTAGAAAACTAGAAAGAAAAAAAATGTCGTTAACCGGGAAAACTTAACCTACATCAACCTCCCCACTTGTGAGCCGCATCGTGATTGATTTAAGAATGGCGTGTCGATCAGTCCCACCCGGAGAATGGACCAACGTCCCGCCGAGCCGCGGGCTGGCTGCACGTGGCAGAGGCCAAATTGGGATCTCAGTGGTGCACGGGGAAGAGAGAGCGGAATCCCCGGCCACTCGATTTTCGGGGAGCAGAGGATTGAAGAAAGGGATGTGGAACTAGGTGCTAGGTTATTGTGGCTTTTGGGATAATACGAGAAGGACAAAGAGAAGTCGGGTCGGTGCAGGTTGGTTCTGACGCTCATAAAACAAAGAAGAAAAAAAAGCACACAAATAAACACACAAAAGCAAGATCTACAGCAAGCGACACTGTGAAACCTGTCTACATTTCGCTTGTTGCGTGCTCCGTCTAAATGTACTTGGTCCACGACACGGGCGAATCACGAGTGACCAAGTCAGAGTCAAAAAAGTAGAGACAGGCACAAGCACGAGACAGGGGCGGGAGGGGAAAAAAGTGTGCTGGAGAATTAAAATAGCCAAGCTGAGAAGAATCGGACAAGTTGGGGGGATTGGGAACTGGTTTATCGCTGCCCAGGTTGTCATGTACAATGACGCCTTCGCTTGGCCATGCTCTTGTGCAATACGAGCCCGGCTGGAAAACTGGTGGACGAATTGGTTCGCGGTGTGGCACCACTGCGGCACCGTCCCTGCGTGGGCCGTCTCGATTGGGAGCAGAGCGCGTATCCGCAGGCAGCGCAGGTCCCCAATTGGCCCGCCGCAGGCTCCTCTTTTGATGAGAGATCCATCCGGCCTTCCGCGCCCGAACCCACTCTGCGTCCCCCAATCCCAGTCCCTGATGGCGATTCACCTTCGCTTCGCGGGCCATTGATTGCCTGGGCGTGCATCATCATTCACCCATGGCCGTTGTCGCACCGTGAATGCGCTGCGCATCGCAACCACCGTCGCCTTCCCTTTCGACACGCTTGGCCGCTCAGCGAGAGGAAACAACTAGACCCAGACCCCGAGACGCCAGAGCTGCAGCCACATCGCCTGTCAAAACAGCTGTTGAAACGATCGAGGCACTCGCCGATCGCCAGTAGCTAGCTGCCCGCCCGCCCTGCGCCACCACCTGCTTTTTTTCTTCTTGGGACAGACTACGTCAAGAACTAAGGAGTTTTCTGTGCAAGCATCAAGCTGGCACAAATTCCGGCCTCTTTTTCTTTTCTTCTCTCTCTCTCCCTTTTTGCCTGACGCAATTTTTTTTTTCTCTCCTTCCGGCTCCTTCTCTCACCTGCTCACTCATCTCGTCCGGCTCGTACTCGATTCCAATCAGCCTCACCAATCTCGGCCCCGTCGCGACCGAACCGTGCCTCCTTTTCCCCAGCGCCCGAGCCAATTTGTGACACTCGATCCGAGACACCAACGCCCTGAAACCCGGTTTCTGGTTCATGTCTGAATTGTTTACTTTGCGACCGTCTCGGGCTCTCCCATTGTTTTTGTTCGCCGACACCGATCATTCGAGATAGAATCTGACGAGTCCCATCGACCTGTTGCTGGGAAGACTTCAAAACACTCACCTGGGCGGGAGCGCCCGCGATCCCGATCCTTCCGGCTTGATCCTTTCATTCTCGCCCTCGTTCCCGACATGCTTTTCGACACGAGTTTCCGCCGCGCGCTGGGTTTGCTCCTGCCCGTCGCTGCGTTGCTGCCCACCGTCCTGGCGAGAGACAAGGTCTACATCAATGGAACCGGCATCGATGGCGTCACCCGGGAGCTCGATGTCAGCCGCTATCCCGACCTCTACACCCGCGATTTTGCCGACTGCATGAACGGCGAGAGCTTGTTTAACGTCACTCGATTCGACACTGCATACTACCGCGACAATCTTACCGTGTTGTTTCATCTGGATGGAAGCACAAATATTCGAGAGGAATCCCTCATGCGTACGTGATGGACCCATCCCTCCCAATGTAAAATCTACATGGCTGACTCGATTTAGTGCATATTGAGGTGGACGTCTATGGCGAAAATCGATTCAATACAACCTACGAGCCATGCGACGGCGGCATTGGCACCATGTGCCCAGCAAAGGCAACGGTCCCTATCCAAGCATACGCCGCCATCAACCTGACATCCGACGACGCCCAGGGATTCCCCTCGATTGCGCTTGGCATCCCTGATCTCGAAGGGTTCGCCCGCCTTCGCATCTTTGCAAACTCGACGCAGACGGAAATCGGGTGCTTCCAGGCTGTAATGACAAATGGGCAGACATTCTCGCAGCCCCAGATTGTTGGGTCTATCGTGGGGGGTTTCGTCTGTCTAGCCATCGTCGCCTCCTTTGCGACGGCCATCTATGGTCTGCAGATGCCGCATATTAGGATGCACTACGCCCACTCTTTCTCTCTCCTGGTCGTTTTCGAAACCTTCCAGTCAATGTTCTTTTTGGGCGCGCTCTCCGTCAACTGGCCCAGCCTTCTGCCAGCTTGGTGGAGCAACTTTGCGTGGACCGCAGGCATGTTTGCCAGTGACAGCATGGTCGACTCCCTCGCTTCCTTTGCTGGCATTACAGGGAATGCGAGCCAGGTTGGCGGAGCCGGGTCCGTAACCATCAACAATGGTGGAGGCCTCAGCCAGCAGATTTATGGACGGTCCATCGTTTCTAGAGCCATCGTGGACATTGTTTCTCCGTTCAATGTCTTTGCGCGCCGCGACACGTACAACGCAAGCAACCCGTACGACTACAACTGGGCTGGAAAACCTCGCAACCCAGGCTTGCCCCTGCCTGGCGACTTTAGCGGCTTTGCAGGGACTCTGTCGGTGGTTGACGTGCCCCAGCGAGATGCTTTTATTATTGGCCTCATCTGGCTGCTCGTGGTTCTCGGAGCCATTGTTCTATTCGTCACGGCTGTAAAATTTGCTCTAGACGCGCTGATAAAACTAAAGGTGCTCAAGACGGATGGGTTTGACTACTTTCGCTCCCACTGGCTGGGATACCTATTGTCGGGGCTTCTTCGAGCGCTCTTTATCGCCTTCTTCACCATAATGACGCTGGCCACTTTCCAGTTCTCCATCCATTCTGCTGCTGGGCCAACGGCTATTGCTGCCATAGTATTCGTCATTTTCCTTGCCTTGGGATGTCTTGCCATCTACGCATGCTTCGTCAGGCTCCGTGGCGGCAGGTACGAGATCGCCCCTGATACCCTTCGCCTGGAGCAGGGCAAACTTTTCAAGGTCGTCCCGTTTGTGGCTGCAACGCTCGACAGCACTATTGGGGAAGAGGAGCAAGAGAATAAGCCGCGGCTTTTTGGCACCGTTCCTTTTTTCCGCATCAGGTTTATCCACAACAACCCCGATCGGCTATCTACGAATCAAGACGCGGCTTACATCAAACGTTTTGGTTGGCTTTCAGGCCGATACCGACGTGAACGCTGGTGGTTCTTTGCGGCATACCTGGTCTACCAGTTCGTGCGCGCATGCTTTATCGGAGGAGGTTCGCAGAACCCGCTCGCCCAGGTGTTTGGGTTATTTGTGTTTGAGGTGTTTTCGCTCGTGGCCATCATGAAGATGAAGCCCTTCGAAGGCGCCAGGAATGCTGCGATTGCCGTTTGGCTCTCGTCGGTCGTCAAGATTATTACCACCGGCCTCTCCATTGCCTTTTTGCATACCTTTGGCATCAGCCGCATTGCTGCCACGATTCTTGGAATTGTAATTCTAGTTATCCAGGCATTCCTTGCCCTGGCAGTGCTTGTTCTTGTTCTTGTTGGTTTGGTTTCCAGCTGGATGTCCCTGTCCCGCAACAGAGAGAACTTTCCTGCTCCCCTCGACACGGTCAGGATCCAATATTTCGAGCACATGGACGACCGAACAGGCGATATGCCCGTTCGCGCGAGCCCAATGCCAGACGCTCCAGTCTCGTTTAATGTCAAGGAAGTGCGGCGTCATCCCAAGATTGAAGATGTGGAAGCATTCCCAGCTTTGCCGGGCTCCGAAGGAGATGCAGTTCCACAACGGGCGCACTCGCTCAACTCGCGCAGCCGGGCTAATAGCGCTAGCTCTAGGTTCTCAGTAAACAGTCTTCCCCGAACCGGACGCGTCCACCGTCCTTCGTGGAGCTCCAAGGACATTGCGGAGTGGGATGCCGAGATGAACCGAGGAGATCAGGCCCCGATTAGCCGAATCCGAAGCAGCTCGCTGCGTATTCAATCCACGAGCCTGCAAGGTATCCGCCCCATGACGCCCACAAGAGAGTCTGCCGAGTTTCCCCGCATGAGCGTCAGCGGCATGACACCAAGGGAAAAGGAGAACATTGCACAAAACACTATCCCTGAAGCCGGCGTTCCAAGAAGAAGGAGAACGGTCAGCTTTGCGGACCAGCAGCCGGCTTCATCTGGTTCCAACACAAGCGACACGAGCACCAAGGTGGAGGAATCGTCCTTGGAAAGATCAGATGATGAAAAAGTCAAGGCCGAGGAAGCTCAAGAGAAGCCCTTGTCCCGACCTAAAGTAGATGAGACAATTCACGAAAAGGATGAAGATGCCGAGACGAAAACGGCGACCCATGAAGCGGCTGGACCGAATAGCGACTTCGCCGAAGGACCCCAGCCAAAGTTAAAACCCTCGGAAGAGCCAAGTACCAATGCGGATACCTCAGATCAACAAGATTCCAAAGACGAAAAGAAAACTGAGCAATAATTGGTAGACAGTTGCCGAATTCTCCTACGACGTCATTCCTATCACTGTCGACATTTCATCAATTACTCGCACTGAACAGTACTGGCTGCTGCCAGAACCGGACGACATATATACATATACCTAGAGCACTCCAGTAGATTTGCTCTTTATTTTGCATAGCATTTGGTTTTCGCCAAACAGGAGTTGTGTTTTTTCCCCCGCCAAACTGGATGGGTTTTTGATCGAGTACAAGTTTTTTTGTCAACCTTCACGTCATGCTTCTGCATCCTGGCAGGCTCAAAGGCAGCAGAGAAGTGAAGAGGATTCATTTCGCGCAAGACTGACATGTGATATGAATTGTGGGTTTTTTTATGCTCATGCAAAGACATAATAGACGGCACCTCACGCGAAGTGTGAAGGAGAGGCCGAGATATTAGAGATTGGAGGACATTTTCTATAGCTGATACAGAAACACGAATCAACCACGAATCTCAGCCGATGCTGTACTCATTATTCCCCCCGAAAGGCAGTGTGAGGTGGCTACCTATGTAAAGATCCTAGGCCAACATACAAAGGGCGAGCTTCATGCATGCATGCCCTGCAATTAACAATAAATAAAAATATGGAAGAAGACAGAGAAAGAAGAAGAAAGAAGAAAAGAAGAAAGAAATCATCCGTGTGCTCAAGAAACACAGCACAGTTTTTTTTGCCGCCAACTACCAAATGCTGCCGACCAAGGTGTTCCCGGTAGTTCGTGATATCAATCAATACCTTGCCAACGCCGACCCGTTTCCTCTTCCTTTCCCATTGTGCATACATGTCTCATAAATCCGTTAGATGGCAGAATCCATCATCAAATGGCGGCGCCAATTTACAGCCAGGTCGCCTCGTGTCCACCACGCAAGGGCTTCTGTGCATACAGGCAGTGGAAGGTGACATGTGAGTGAATTTTTGGATCCGATAGCGCCTGGTGGACCTTAACAAGGAACATGTCGATGGTTTCCGAGTTCCATCTCAGACCCTGCTTCAAGGGAAGGAAAGCGAAGCCGTGAGCGGCAGCCAGCATGATGTGGCGCATTAATTTTCCAAGGCCCCTGCTCGAAGAGTCCTTGGACCAGGGCCCGATGGGAACCTTTTTGACCACAGGATCCATTGTGGTGAAGCCGGTCTGAGACAAGAGACACGGAAGCTTTGTGGCGATGTAAGGGTTGACGTCCCAGCGGGCGAGGCCGTCGGCGACGTGCTTAGCCAAGGCGGCCGGAGGCCACTCCTCGGGTATGGGGCCGTAATCGCAATCGGGGGCCCAGTGGAAATCCTGGATCTCGATCCAGCCTCCCGGCTTGAGAGCACTAAGGCGTGTTAGTGTTAGTCCAAATCCGGCGACATGTATGTGAAATTCCGCTGTGCGGGGCCGACGAAGCCAGAACAGAAGCAGCAATATGAGACAAGTGCGGGCACAATGGATCATGTGTCCCAAAGCAAAAAGAAACAAAGGAAAAAGAAAGAAAAAAGAAGAGAACACTCACCCATAAGCTTGATGAAGAAGGGTTGGCCAGTCCCTAATACCCACGGCCATGTTGCGTAGGAAGACAAAGTCGAGAGACTCAGGCTCCTCGACCCAATCGGCCTCGGCGTCGTCCAGATAAAATTTGACGTTGGGAGGGACGAAATTGGGCTGTATGGGACTCAGATCCGTGCCCACGACCTGGGCGCCGGGGTAGCTTTGAGCCACTCCAAACAATGTCAGCTTGGACGGCCCGGAAACATGGAGGTCTCGGGGAGGAGACGACGTAGTTACGCACTTTCAATGGCCCAGGCTCCAGTGCCGGTGCCGACATCGAGGATGCTCTGAGGGTGGCGCAAAGGGGAGAGGTGCAGGCAGCCTTCGAGGGCGAGGAGGGCGGCCTCGTGCTTCATGTCTTCGACATCCTGCTCCCGCTCGTCATTGGGAAACTTGTAGCGGCCCTGCTCGAAGGTATGGTAGCGGCGAGTGCCATGGTATGAGGGGAAGTCGATGCTGGAGGATATGGAAACGGATGAGGCTGAGTCGGGCTCGGAGTGGTAGCCAGGATCGTCGTCGTCCAGGGCATCGTCGGGGGTGGCAGGGCCGAGCTGGATGGGTGGTAGGTACAACATCGATGAGATATCTGGCGCTGTGTCTTTCGGGGGAGACATGGCGCTCTCTGGGTTTGGGGGGGGGGGGGGGGGGGGGGGGGAAGGGATGAGACGCAGAGTGCGATGGCAAAGAAAGACAGGCTCAGGTGGGAGGGGAGGGAGGGCGGGTGGTTAAAACATGGACGGGCGTCGAGGAGAGAGCAAGTCGGGGGCAGCTCGGTCGGGTCGGGTAAGCGAGGTGTGTGCGACGGGGCCCGGAATGCGAGGGAGCAGGTAGGACGGACCGACCAAGGTGGAGGAAGGTGGACTCGGCGGCGGCGGACGAGGTGGTGAGGTGAGGTGAGTCGAGGTGAGGTGAGGTGGAGGCTGAAGCTGGAGCGGAGAAGGAGGGGTGGAGGGTTCGGATGATCGCTGCTGGGTGGAGAGCGGGCGATCTGGACGCCGACGTGAAGGGGGCGGTGTGTGGAGAATTGCATCGGGACCAAACGCGGCAGAGGGCAGAAAAGGCTCCGACGGGCCCCTGCAAGCGGACGTTTGGGCACCTGGAGGCAGCAGAGCAGCAGCACGAAAGACGGGCCTTGGCCAGGGCGGCATGCACGACACGAGTCGGATAAGCACTGCAATCTACTGGGCACCCGGGAGGCAGGCAAACATGGAGGAATCCAGTCCGACAATCACGCCGCCTCGACCGCCTTCCGGGCCTGTCCTGTCCTGTGTGAGCAATCATCAATCACACACATGTTGCTTTTCCTTGGTCGCGACCGTCGCCATGTCCGGACGCTTTCATCCTGTGTGGGTGTGCGCCCTATGTGTATGTGTTTGCCTGCGCCAACCCGTCAACCGTCGCCCGCTTGCGGCCTCCATCCATCACGTACGTCGCTCTGCCCTGGACTGGCCGACGGACAACCCTTGTTCCTGGCCGCGGCTGCGCTAGGCGCCGGCACAACGCTCAGTTAGCGCACGGGAACTAGCGATCTGACAAGGCTCCTAATTTTTCTCTACCCTGCCCTGCGCAGGGTGTACCGCAAACATTTCAATCTCACAGCCTGAGGGGCCAAGCTCGATCCATCTTGGCCCTAACTTGATCCATCCTGGTGCCCAGAGTCCGCAACCGACGGGCCCTACGGCACCTGCGAACGTGGACCCCCCCTCCCCCTCCCTTCCTCCTTCGCCTTCCTCCCCGATCCATCGTCGCGCCCACCTAACTAGCTTGGAGTCGTTTGTTTCTCTGGCGCGTCCGTGCGGCATGCCTTCTGGAACGGCCCGCCGCCAGTCGACTGGAAGTTTAATACAGGCGGCAGCGGCAGTGTAAATGAAAGAGGACTAGAAGAAGAAATAAAAAAATAAAACAAAAAATAAAATAAAGCCGGCCGTTGAGCGACGACCCCTTGACTATCGCAAGTCAGGCCTCATTTCCACGGTGTCAGCGAGGGACACCACACTTGCAGCGGCTATCGTGCAGTGCACACCATGGATGCCTTGGTGCAACAATTTTTTTTTTTTCGTTGTTTCCCCTCCCACCTCATTCTCCCACTCTCCCACACGCAATTGCTCCGGCTATCGACACACTGTTGAAATCCCTCACACCCCAGTCCGAGACACCCCCCTCCTGTGGCTGATGCAGCGCTGCTGCCAGCCCATTCCCTGTCGAGTCGCGCCATGTATCAGTACGTACTCGGTACCCCCGGCGGCGCCTTTCCTTTCTTCGTCCTTTTTGACCCATCACTGGCTTTCTTCCCCCCTTGTCTTCTCTCTCTCTCTCTTTCTCGCTGTCTTGCTGTCTCTCGAATCCCGGTCTGGCCTGAGCTCAAGGAAGGCCCTTGTTCCGCACTCCATTATGTCAGCTCCCACCCCGGTGCAACCACACAACGCTATTAAGACGTCCCGAGTCCACTTTCCAGTTTCCAGAATGGGACCAGGCTACTTGAACCCGCAACCACGTCCAGGCCCGACTCTGTCATCGCCCTGACATGCTTCCCCCCCCGTCCCCTCCTCCTTCCATCTTCGCTGTCTCACAATTTTGTCTTGACCTGTTCGTTCGTCTGTCTCTATCTTCTTGTCTCTGTCTCTATCTTTATCTCCTGACACCGTCCCCTTGTCTCTGCTTCTCTGTCTCTACCTCTGTACCTCTGTAACCTCGTATTTCTCACATCTCTGCTGACTCCCTAAAAAAAGCACATCTCACTTCACACATTCTTTTTTTTTCTTTTCGTCTTAAGCATTTTTCGTCGGTATGGATGGCTCCGCTTCATCACCCGTCTCCATCATCTCCCCATCTTCCACTCCACATGCTGGGGCCGCTTCCTCCCCATTCGGCCGCTCGACGGTCTGGCAGCAGCCTCATTTTCACCTCGGCAAGAGGTATTGCCTCTGTGAGAGGCTGTACGAGGTCCAGAAGGACCGGGTTGTTGCAAGTGCGTCCACAATGCCTATCCCCATCGTTCGTGGCGTTTAGTAGCTCATGCTGATCAGCTAACCCCGTCAAAGTTACATCATTCGAGGATTCTCTAAGCCACGCCGAAGTTGCAGAGTCCCACATCGGATTTCCTCCCCAGGGGAACGTCATCGATGCGTATTCCCTGGCACCCTTTCGCTACAAGAACCGTGCCAGCTCCAAGCCTGTGCCTAGAGCGTGCGGCAAGAGGGACTGTTCTCCGGCGAATCCACGCACCATCCATCGCCAGGAGACTCCAACGCTTCACCTGAGCTGTTTCAACAGGCTCGCGTGCCTGGACGGGACAAACAATGTGTTTAAGCGCTTCTCTTGGCTGATGAAGTGCCGCTCATCTCCCTTTGAGGGAGCTCCCCGGCTGCATCTTCGGGCTTTGTCTCCCCACCCACTCAAGCCTCGCAGGGGCTCTCACCCGGATATCAACTTGGTTAGAACCCACCGCTTTGAGTCTCCATTCTGGAAGCTTGCCAGAGCAATGGAAGTAGACTGGCGACTAACAGTTATGCTGCAGGGCAGCCACGACAATGTCGGAATGACCCTGGTCAAAGACTGGAGGCGTGGAGACAGTTATCACCCGATGAAGCAGCGCCACCAAAATCTCCGAACCATTCGCTTTACCTTGGATGCGTATGGCATTCAGAAAATTGAACGTCTTCCACGGAAGCCTGTCCCTTTCTCTGGAGAAAAGACGGACGACAAAGCTTACATCGTGGTTGATGAATGGGAAGTTCAGGGTGTTATCATGTGTCTAAAGGTACCTTTGCTTCGTGATTGACTTGCCGCATAGTAAAAGCTAATTGCCTTCTCGCGCAGTGGGATTTGGGTCGCTTGACTCTACCGGCTCATCATCCTGGGCTCCACGTTTGGGATACGCCAACTCCGCCTCATATAGAGTACTACGGGCCGGACCATGGTGGTGTTCCCGTCGACGGGGCTAACATGATTGGCATGCTGGTCAATGCCCCCAACAGAGACCCGTACTACCTTGACGAGTGTGTATGGAGCTTCCAGGGCTGTGAGTTGGTTGGCTCACCTTCAGGCCCCATGGCAAGGTTCTACACCATTGACTTGAAGTCTGTCACTGGGTTGACTTTTCTGTACGGCCCTGACAATGGGCTGATTGCAATTCACGGCCATACTCCTTCCAAGCCCGATGTAGAGGTGCCACCCGACGCACCTGCTGATATGCATTGGATTTACGTTCCAGTGGCTCCGGCTGATGAGATTACGACCATCGGCGCGCATGTTGTGGTTATGGAAGAAACTGGTATTCACACTCCTGCCTTTGAGGTAAGCGGCATATCATTCCCAAGAACCACTAGCCTTGACTAACACGGAGGCATAGATTACAACACGCTTGGCTGGCGACATTTACGTGGGGCCATGGCAGCTCCAGACGACCCCTTTAAATGTCTATTCTAGGGACGCGGAGCAGCTCATTTACAACAGAATCGACAGCCATCGCGGTCTTGGCCTCGTCGACATGATTGGGGTTTACCCAAGAGATGACGAGCGTATCTTGAACAACAACTTGTCAAACCCTCTCGAAGTTGACCCTCCTTTGATGGATTCCAGGCCAAATCATTTGTCCTGGGCTTTTTTGTCACCAGACATCACCCGCGTCCGAATTTATCGACATGATAATGAGGAACGCTCATTCCAGGGGATGCTCATTGACTACGAAAATGGGGCACAGAGAAGTTTGGGAACGTACAGAGTTGATTCTCTTCTAGCCGAAGAGTATCACAACCCAACAGGCGTCAGTATCTACAGCTTTGCTGCGCCTAACTTTGCTATCGACCCTGCTAGCCAAGCTCGGTTGATTTTCTTTTACGATGCGATGACGCTGCCGCGTCGGCAATACGGCTGGAACTGCTACAACATGTCAGGTCATCTGCAGATCACATTTCAAGGGGAGTTTTCACGGGCGCAAGTGACTTATCCAATGCCCCAAAGATATCTAGTCCCCATCATTGAGGGAGATGAAGTACGCTACGAGTATGCGTCGTAAGAAGGGGGGAATGATGCATTACGATTACGAGGAATAATGAGGAACGGAATGGAATGAATTGGATCGAATGGTGAAAACAAATGGGACGCGTTCCGGCGTTTGGACAAAAAGTATCAATGGGAACGAATCAATGAATGGTTATTGTGTGTTGGTGGGGAATTGGGCGACGGGATCGGACCAAATTGACCAACAAGCTTGCGGTCGTTACATGAATCATGAAAATTTCACTTTTATCCCCACTAAATCATGTCTTTTGTTAGTACCGGGTAAGATGTCGAAGGTTATGAAGCACACATGGTGAAGTGAGTAAAACAAGTTTTGTTCTAGACACCGGAAATATCCGAACCGACACCCTCCCTATGTGTGAGCAACCCTAGTCAGACATGGTACCCTTGCGATGCTAGTGAGAATGGTGCATGGGGAAACAATGGGTTCAAGACACGGAATTGTCGAGCCAAAAGATGGGCCAAAAGGGTTTGTATTAATTCCAATCGCAGTTAGCGAAGAGTGCGCGGCGATTGGGCTGCCTTTGCATGGATACAAGAGCATCTCGTGTCGCTGCATCTCTGATTGATTTATTGGGGGGCTGCTCAGTGGGAGAGGGAAAAAAAAAAAAAGTCAGAGGCACTTGGATCGTTGGCACTAGTCCCGAGACCGGTAGTTCATGGGGTAAGGTTAATTCCCCAGATTCTCGGTACCCTTGCCCCCTGGTAGTCTTTTTTTCCCCCTCGCACTCCACTAAAAAACTTGACTTGCATGGGTCTATCTTTCAACGTCAAACGCGTATGCGCCGATCAGGTCAGGCGAAACCAACTGCCAACAAGCCCTGGTCTGGCCACGACTCTGCCGGGTTGGGAGGTATCTATTCCTGGTCATTTGAAACGCTGGAGTCGACCGAGGCGACAAGGGAGAATCAGGAGCGAAATACCTTTTTTTTTTTGTCCTTCAAGCTTGAGGCCTAAAGGCGATTAGTGCACGACCGGCCCGTACCTTGGTCTTTAAGCTAGAGCGGCACGTCAGTGAAAACAGACGGAGGAAAAGAGGTGCGGCGACTAAAGCAGGTCTGCGACGTGCAGGATGCAAGTTGGTTCGTCTGGTCGCGCCCGGCAGTTCCCAGAGGTGTCCGATCGATTTCGGGCCTCAGGAACCCACGCGTCGCACTCACGGGTGCTAACTCCGGACCGGCAGCGGGTGAGTGTATTGCCGGATTGAGAATGATGACGCCCGGCCAGACCGCCACCTTGAAGCAGCACAGCGCAGGTGTAGTGTGCCATCGCCGGGTGCGGGCAAGACATTCGCACTGATGCGCGGCTCTGGAGTGGCGCCAGCCAAGCAAATTTGGCCGGCCTCCTGCCTGGACGCGGAGGCGTTTCGGAGTAATGAGGAATACGGGATATTGGACGGGCGGGCTACGAAGCGAGGTAGGGCAAAGGGGATAGAGGGTGGCGACGGGCGCGTGAGGGCGGGGGTTGAAAAAAAGAAGGAAGAAGAAGCCGACATACGTGAGGGATGGGAAACTTGTCAGTTGTGACAGGGCATTCACGGGTTAAGCGGCCAGGTGCCAAGGCGAGGGAGGAAACGGGATGCGGAGGACGACAATGAGGAATTGCTTGCTTCTGTCTCACCGGTCAAGCAGATAGGCTGGGCCACCTTGGCTAACGGGAGCGAGGACGGCGAACGACAGGCGTCGGTTGCATGAGCTGGTGTGGGCGGCTGCAGTTGTTGGAGGCTGCAGTTGCAGTGGGAGAGGAACACTGTCACAGTGACCTTGTGTGCTGGATCGGCGTGTTGCCTTCTCAGCTGGGCTGTCAAACGCTGCCTCCCTTTCGCACGGCGTTGTTTGGTGTTCCTTTTCTGCTATAAACTTGGCCGATTTTCATTCTCTGCCCTGTCTGCAGCGTGTCATTTATCACCATCACACGGAGCGGTAGTTAATCTCATCCAGATTACTGATGACTTCCGCGGGTTGTGGCGGAAGCGCGGGAGATGGGCGAGCGACCAGTGATCCGGAGAGTTGGTGGGGTCATCTGCAGTGCAGTGCAGTGCTGCTGACTTCAGTGGTTTGGCCCGTCTTCTCCCCGTCGCGAGGTCGCATCGGGCAGTAATGCTATTTCAGAATACCCCGTGCCCGACGCGATAAACAATCTGAGAAGGAGGGAAAAAAGGAAAAAAGATACCACAAATTGAAAATTGAAAAGAGCACGACAGCCGAAGGAATAGCGTGGTGTGTCATACGTGGGGTTGGGTTCCCATCGGCCCTTTGCCTTTCGTGGCTGAGACGACAGGCAGGAGCCCTCCAATGGGTGACCGGGTTTTTGGCCATAGTATCACGTCGTGCCTCCCCACGTTTTCACTGCAACTCTCTCTCTCTCTCTGTCCCTCCTTCTCTGCCTCGACCAGAACACAAGAGATAACTAATGGCCCGCTACCTGTATCCACTCGTCAAGGCCGTTTGTCCACACATATCGCGAGGTGCGTTGCATGTGTCAGACGGGTCCACTGTTTGGCTGAGACAATCACATATTTTCCTTTTCCCATATTGCTTTGCGCTGCATACCTGCTGCACAGCGCCTGCACCTTGCCAGTCGGACGCGAAAGTCCTGGTTCCGCCTCAAAGTTCTTATTTGTATACAGGTACAGGCCGTGACAAGCAACCCGCAGCGCCCACTGTCGCTGTCGATGTCGCTGTCGCCGTCTGCCACCATCTCTACCCCCCGCCACCTTCCTCCCAGGCCGGTCCTCTGTCTCACTCTGAGACACAGAGCGGCATCCCGCACGCCATTTTGATTTCCATTTCCGCTCGACTGCTTTTCTACTCCTATGTTTGCTTTTTCGCATCTCTCTCATCAACCAATAGACCGAGCACCTGGGCGCTGGGGCTTGCAGCGCTAAACGCCCCCTCCACCCCGCTGATGAGGCCCTGCAAAAGAGTGTGCGCGCGACATGTACCATCCGCGAAACAGTACAAACTAAACCTGCACCGACGCGAGCGCACAGCAAAATGAGGGTGGAAGACCGGCAGATAGCGTTCCAGCGGTGGAGGGAAGGTTGGTGAGATTTGGTTCTGTCCCCGAGGCCCTGATTGGCCGTGCCGCAACGCAGCCGGCCCAATTGGCCCGCGGCACCCAGGCCATGGCTCCCGGCCTCTCGCTTGTCTCGTGTCGTCTGCTATTCCCCCCACCACCCAGGGCTGGGCGACGGGACGGGCCTTTCCCTTGAGGGGCAATCTGGCCTGGCGTCATTCCCTCGTGGTCTCAAAGCTCAGACTAGATGGCCTTAGTTTTTGGCGAGGGATTGAGCCTCAACGGAAAACAACAAGGGCGACGGCTTGTGGGCTCCCGAATTCTCCCCGCGAGAAACCCCCGACTTTTGAGAGGCACGGTAGCGGGCGGCAACGGGGCCCATGGCCTCTGCCAATAAACGCCCCGCACCGTGTGCCAAGGGACACAGCAAGGGTGGTGACCGAGCATTTGCATATTGCACATTACACATTACACAAACGGCCCCCAGGAGGGGGAAGAAAAAAACAGGTATGGCCCATGGCATGACACGAGCACGCCACATGCTGGTGCCCCCTTCCGCCTGTCTCGAATGTCGGCTCTCTGCCTGCGCCCGCGCCCGCGCCTTTTGGTCGACCGGCTTCCACTGCTATCTGGCGCGTCTCAGGCATGGAAGGGAGGGTGAGGGGAGTGTGCTGCTCACCATGCTCTGTCGACCAATGCCCTTGGATCACGAGGTCATTCATTCGAGACAAATGATGCCGGGCGCCCATTTGTACAACACCCAAACCTGCGCGTGAGCAGTTTTTGCATCTTGGCCAGGCGTCGTATTCGGTCGGTCGCGCCGCCCTGTCTTTGACACAGTGCTTGGTGTGTAGGTGTGTGGGACGCGCGGAAGCGCCTCTGTCCACCCAGCTAGCCTCAAGACAGCGAGGCTCTGGGTTACTTTTACTTGGAGGGTGAAGTCGGGAAGGGGAAAAAAGAAAATAAAAGACAAGAATGGAACGGAACAGAACAAATATGCACACACGCGCGCACATTACGACGCTACCGTGGTATCACTCAGGGCAAAAATGCACTGGGGGCCTGTGACGTGTTGCCTTTCCAGTTGCTTCTGATCTTCACCTGGCTTGCAGAAGCCCCTGATCTGGAAGTGATTGCAGGTCGGGCCATGATCGATCCGCACCCCGCACCCCTCTCCAACAAGCCCACCAAGTACTTTTTTCCAAATTCATCAAGAAGCGGTAGCAGCTAGCGATGGAGGGTACCAGGGAATACGGGGGTGTGGGTGTCGGAGAGCAGGGGGAGAAAAAAAGCAAAGAGGATCGCGGGTATTGCATCTTCTGTCCGTGACTCAATACCCGCGACACAGCTGCCGACGGGATTGTCGCCTTGGGAGCTCTGATGAGTCGACACCTGCGAGTTAGGCGGTTCTTTATCGCGGCGATGAATGCCAGGCAGAACCGGGTACTAGGTAACCCTGAAGATCGGGAGCTAAACTAGACGGAGCCGCCGTGAACAAACCTTTACAGGCCAGGGGTGTTGCGCCCCGGCAGAGCAAGTCGCGGCGGCTTCGGTACATCAGATACACGAACGGCTGAGGCGGCGCTGCACTCCGCCGATGGGTGTGAGTTTGGTATGGTTACGCACATGCGGGCGGTTACACAGCAAAAAGAAAATGAAATTATCCTGCGTCTGGTCAATTTTCCAGCGGATCCTGAAAAGTGGTGAGCAAACGTTTGCTGGACCATGCTAGCTCCCTTGACGGATGGGAGCATTGGCGCACGGGAACCTGCCTATGGGCCTATCAGCGCGGCCGCTCCAGAGGTGATGCCAGACGCCGTCAACAGATGGCCTGCGAAGCGTCTGTTTGAAGGAGTCTGTCTGCCTGAGGAGCCAGAAAATACACAAACGATTGTAAAAAGACCAGTACTCGCGGTTTGCGAGCTGGGCACTTAAAAGGAGCCGTCGAGTCCACTCCCTCCCCCCGCCTTGTTGTTGTGACCAAGTCATCTCATGACACTCTTGCTCGCATCGCCCATTCCCATCCCCTGTTACCATTACAACCCTCACAATTGCATCTTCGATTCCCTGCACCAACAGCATCTGGCAGCTCACCGTTCTCTCTTGGCACCGCTGTTCACCGATACTCTGTTGTGTGACTCGCCCCTTGGTCAGACCCTTGATCACTTCGCTAATAAAATTACAGTAGTTGAACACAGACGCCATGGCCACTCGGAGCTTGCCATCAGCATCCATCCACGACGCCGCCGAGCAGCAAAACTCTTCGGTGCTGTTCTCTGGGCCACGATCCGACCCAATACCGATTGTTCGAAACGATTTTGCGCGAGGGCCGCAATCAGCTGGCGGTGGCCACCACCCTAACAATGAGGAGCCCGAGCGCCTCGAGTATGACGAATCGGACAGCCCCGGGCCTGCCTCGTCTTCGCTTCGGGGATCCGCCAGCCTGTACCGCTCTGTAACCCGAGAGCACCCAGAGCAGGCCCAGAGGAATGGTGCCCCAGGCGTTGCCCCCGAGAACGTTTTTGGCACCCCGCCATTCCGTCCGGGGCGCCCCACTGTTTTCACCGACACCGTCAGCTCCGATGGCGGCCCCACCCCGGTGGAGGAGGAAGATGATTTTGCTCATCCATTCATCTTCCTCTGGGAGAACGACGAGTCGGAGCCATCCGGCTCGTCAGCCACGGCAGCCTGTAGCTTCTCGAGCCCTCAGCCTGAAGGACCGCCGTTTGCCGAGCACCAAGGTCCAGGACTTGATCGCAGCCCATTATTTTCACTGCCAGTAACCCAAACTTCCACTGTCACGGCATCAGGTGTGTTCACGATGCCCACTCATACTGTGTATGATGGTCCATCATCCCCGGCACCCATTGGTTCCGCTTCCGGGGCACACCATGGTCCTGCCACCCGGGAGGCGGGACATCATGACCCAGTACCGCTTACCCGTAGCTCACGCTCGCACAGCGCTAACATGCGGACAGACGACAATTCTGGCGCCCCTCCCCCTCCATACACACCGTCACCCAAGCATCCTCGAAAACATGTAAGCCCCTCCCCCCCTTACATGCCACCCCGCTACCTGTTCAGACAGCCACTGTCGCCGCTGGAGAGTGCGGTCATGAACACCGGGACCGTGGTCAGCTTCACGGCCTACATTCGGGCCCTCTCCCCTCCAGTGGCAAACCCCAACCACTGGGCGCTTTTCTTTGATGTTTTAATAAAAATGCTTGTTTACATGATACGCCAGAACCCGCATATTGCTGGATTTTGGAGTCTCATTGTCTTTTCTTGCATCATGGTCGCGCGCGACTTAGGATGCTGCGGGAGAGTGCTCCGGCACACCTGGAGCCGCATTATGCGTCTCCGCGGCTTCCGTTTCGAGTACACCAGGCGCACCCAAGTTTCCCTTGTTGCTCAGTTTTGGGCACGCATCCAACAGATTGTCTCGGACGAGCTCCAAGTCAACAAATTTCTCAACACGCAAAGGATCAAGAGTAAGTAAGCATCGCCGCATGCCTCTTCTCCACTGCGAAAAAAAAAAAGAGCGCGCACTAACCGCAACAGGCACCGGGCACATGGCGTTCGGCCACGGGCCGGCCCAAGCCAACGCCACACCCTGCCAGCGCCAGCCTCGCTTTCAACCTCAGCCCGACATCGACATGCCTCTTAGTTTCATTTTCCCCTCCGAGATTCCACAGCTCGTGTATGACCTGATGGGCGGCCAGACTGGCCTCAGCAGGTATGTTCCAGACGCGTGCGCTCGCATACGCCTACCCCACATCCCTGCCGCCACCCTCTAGGCTTCGACAAGCTGACCAACTGCTCCCTTCTCCTCAGCTACGAGAAAGTGTGCGATGTCTTGAGGGTTTCCCACCTTCTGATCCACCCACCTCCCGCTATCCCTATCCCAGGGGTCCCCGCCTCTGCCCCACCAGTTCAAGATCATCACGACACTAACATGACCCTAGCTGGCAGCGGGTGGACCTGATCGCCCCTAGGGGGTTTAGGCCTTTATTTGACGTCTCGGGGGACCGGGCAGGACCGGGAACCAAACGCGCCGGGCTTTTTCCCTTTCCTTTTCTTTTC